>MU224009.1:54374-68835 GCA_018584345.1 Thuja plicata
TCAATAATTGTTGAAATAATTAAAAATAAAAATGATATTGCTAATTGTTACAATTATCATTACTTAAAAAATATTATTATAATTATATAAATTTATAATTAATTAAAATATATTTAATGAAAATTAAAATTATGGTTAAAAATAAACACTTAAATAATAATTGATATTTAGGATTATAATTAGGTTATAATTGTTAAAATTTCAATTATTATTATAGTTAATTTACCAATATAATTTTACATTTTAATTTTTTCATTATAAAAAATATTATTAGCCGAAGGGTGAAACTTTTCCTAGCAATCACCATTAGTTTACAATTTGTAAACAATAAAATTTCATTTCGATGCATTGTTGCAGAAAAATGACAAAGAGAGGAGTGTCGAACAAGACAAACCATATAAAATCAAAACATGTAGTCTGACTTGCATAACCGTTTTCTACAAACCAACTTATTTTAATTAAATTGGGAAGCTCTGGATTTGTTCAACATGGTGGTTGAGCAAGTTGTGTGGCTCAATGTGTGGGATTCGAACATGGGCGGGGAATAATGGAGAGTTTTGTGATGTGCCATTTTCTTCGGCGCTGAATGGACAATAAAGGGTCCCCTTCCACCCAGCCAAAGCCAGGTAGTTTCTTTGTATTCAATGTGATGTATCGCAACTGCTTTGTTTATATTCAAAAACAATATTAAAATAAGGCGAATCTACATCTTCCGTTTGAGTTCTTTTGTGAACTCATTTCAACCAATTACATCAACTATTTTTATTTTCCAATTTCTATTTAGATTTTTCTAAAGTAAACATGTGAAATTTTTAAGTTATAAAATCATCATAATTATTTATCTTCATGTTGATTGGGTAATAGATTTGGGGTCTTATGTCCATTGCAATTTTGGGGGCAAATTTTTAGGATACAATACCTCATGAATTTTACATTGTTTAATTTATAATTTTAAGACTAAGCCTTTTGATTTTAGCTATTTTCTTAGACTAGATGAAATAAATCTTAAATTTATTTAAATTCACCCTTTTTTTTAATATCATCAACTATGTCTTATTTACTACTATGTCATTTTCAAAATCAAAATAATTATTATATTATAATTAAAATTATATATTATTATTCATAAATTATAGATTATGCAAATTTTATATTAAATAGTTATCATTAATAAATTTATGAAAATTATTTTATAGGTTTTAGAACTCTGTTATTATTAAATTATTATCTTCTAAAAAATCTATTATACTTTATTAAATTATATTTAATATTATGACTATAATTAATTCTTAGGCAAATAATTAGTCACTATGTGGCACTTGTTAACAGTTAATTCAATGTATATTACAAATGTATTAATAATTGTGTGTGTTTGAGTTGGAGTAGTATTAAGATAGGGGATTTATCAATATCAGAATCACTTAAACTTAGTGTATTGAAATAGACCATTTATTCTTAGTAAGAAAGAAATATAAAACTCTTTAAATTACTTATAAACAATTATAAATTAAAAAAATTATAAATGATTATTTATTTATTTGTCGTGAATAATAATGTTAAATTTGAATAGAGTAAAACTTTGCCAAAACAAAATCAAATTATAATTTATTTTTAAACATAATTTTTTTTAATATCATTTTCCTCTATTTTGAATTGTCACGTAGATGCACATATTAGCTAGTTAGATCAAACGTCTCGAATGTTCTACTTGTACATATGTTCACTATATTTATCCACACAACACCTAGTTTTACTGCTATTGCATTTAGGATAGTCAAAACTTATCAAACCAAGAATTTACAAAGTTAATTCTACTGTATATTTTCATTTCATAAAACCTGTCAGTGAAAACCAGACTCCCAAGACAGTGTAAAACCAAGGAAAATCATTCATATATGGGTTTCAAATTTCCATTGGCCCTTAGTTATCTCTTCCATGTGTCACCAACAATCAATATACATTTTTTTCCATTTCATGGGCAGAAAAACTAGGGACTTCAGAAATTTAGATTTCCCAGGAGATTTTCAAGATCTTTGATAAATGACACATACCTAAACTATCATTTTTTAATCTGGCGAGACCATATTAGACAAATGAAAACTTTGAAGTAACAACCTCTACATTTTTTATTTATTTTGAAAAAAATTGTTTTGCACGTTTTCTACGGTAATGGTAGAGTTATTTTCTATTACAGGTTTCATTTACTATATGATTCATTATATCATTCTGCATCTCTCCTCCAAAAATAGGAGGAGCTACACAAACATGACCATCACAAGAACCCTAACATCTTATCCAAAATTTCCCATTCTATTTTTCTACATCATAATTTTCTTCTGTAATCTCCATCCATGCAAGGACATGAAGAGCATCCGCAATGACAACCATTGCAAAAATGATAGTGAAGTGGAGAGAAATATCTAGTCTTAAACATCACACACTAAGGAAAAAAATAAGCTTGCAAAAAGTAAGTCAACTTTGACTATTTAGCACTTGTTGCATAGGAATCAGTTATTAGTGTGTGATGTTTACAAAAGGAGATACTAAGTTGACTATTTAGCACTTTTTGCCTAGGAATCAGTCATTAGTGTGTGATGTTTACAATAGGGAATACTAAGTTGACTATTTAGCACTTTTTGCCTAGGAATCAGTCATTAGTGTGTGATGTTTACAATAGGGGATACTAAGTTGACTATTTAACACTTTTTGCCTAGGAACCAGTCATTAGTGTGTGATGTTTATAGCATGGGGCAAACACACTGCTATACATAACTCAATAGATAGACATATGTGAAATCCCTATGCTAAGATGAAAAGGTATGCCTTTTCTCAGATGCCACAAACTTATAATAGAAAGATACAATGCTCAAATGATGTAGAAAATGGATTTTGAAGATGCACATAGAAAAAGCAATATACAACATTCACTGTATGAGGACTTAAGTGAAGTAATTACAATGCTCACTCAGACTCTTTAAAACTTAAGATGTCTCTTCCACTACAATGAACTCTTATGTTCCTCTTTCATTTAATTTGTAACAACCAAACCTGACTAATATTCTCCAATTTCATTGAAGTAATTCCTATCACTTCATTCAAATTGTAATTATTCATCATATCTTTATTATCTCATTATTCGACCAACTCATCTTATAAGACAGTTTAATGATAGTCTATTTTTTTTCCAAAAGCCAAATGTTTACATTGAACTTTGTTGCCACTGTAGGAAGTCTCTCGGCTTAATTAGAGAAAACAATTTGATATATGCATAGAAGATACATTAATTTAGTTTACAATATTATATTTGCACAATAATATTTTTATACAATTTTAAAATACATAGACACGTGCTTATATAAATCTATTGACTATGAAATGAAAAGGTTTTTATATACTTGAAAAAAGAGCTTTTGAAGGCCAATCATTTGTTATCCTAAGTATTCATTGCGAGACTTGAGATTTCATTGATTGCCCAATGAGTGGAGTCATTATTAACCACATGGAAACTCAATATTTCTAACATATATTGTTTGATGTTTACACATTTCTTCTAGCTTTAGGCCTAATGTTAGAATGAGAAGGAACAAATTGAAGATTAAAAAATATGAACTACTGTACAATAAGAAATGGGCGACATCAAGCGGATGATCCTATTTCTTATAGCACATTTAGAAGGAAGATGACCTATTAGGGTGAAGAAGACTTAAGCGCTAAGTGAGTGCAATGATTATTCATTGTGATTGACGGTTATTTAGGGGAATATGATTGGATAATGCAAGATACAGGGCTAGATAGGAGGAAAAGGTAGGTTTCAGGATACGTAGATTCATAGATAATAGACAGTCTAGTACAAATATAAAAAATAGGGTCCAAAGGATATAACCGACCTATAAAATCAAATTGAAGAGGATTTGGAGGGACTAGGTTTCTTTGGTCGACTTATTCTCAGGACTAGATCCCCTAGACTGACCCATTCCCTGTACTTTTAACTTTTTTAAGTTGTAGTCTATCTAGGAGGTCCTAAACTTTCCAGATCTGATCTCGTGCAAGCACCACCTATTCCTACCCACAAAAAGAAGAAAATTATTGTGTAGAGAGGGCTTTTCCTTAGTCAAACCCTACTTTGGAATCAACCTTGAAATGAAATGAAATAAAGGAAATCGTGCTAACATACATCAGAGGCAAGATCTGGAACATGAAGTATATTATACATTAGCAATGCAAGTCCTCTTTGAATGTGATAAAAAAATATTGATGTGATAGACTTGGATCCACACAAAAACCCAAATGGAAATCATGAAAGACAAGCCTTACATAATGAATGTTGTAGTTTACAAAAATGCTTGATGGAGAGAGAAGAAGAATTTGAAGAGTTGAAGACTTGAATTCTTGGATCTTGAGATGCTTGAATGTACGTAGATTCTTATATTAAGATCTTCTTTCTTGATGGTAGACTCCTTTTCTTGGCCCTTAATGAGGGAAAGAATCTTGATCCATGGGAATGTTGGTTTTCCCTACCAAATGATGATTTACTGAGAGGGGGGTGAATAAAAAAATATTGAAACTTAAAACTTTAAAACTAAACCTCTGATTCAACTTGGTAACTCAAATAACAACACAAACCAAAACTTGTAAACACTTCACAAACTTTATAAAAAATAGGTAATATAAGAAACTAACATCCATAGTTATCAAGCATCACATGTAACACCAAATTTAACAAGGAAACCCATTTTGGGAAAAACCTCTATGGGAATTCTCACCCACAAAATAAATACTCTTATGAAGTATGCTCGGTTAAAAGCCAATCCTGTTAAAGATTATAATGCACATTTGTTAGATGTGAACCTGTTAGGGGATTTACCTTAGACCTATTAAGATCTTCACCCTGTTAGGAGTGGCTTGGTTAGAAGAATTTAAACATTCATACTAGAATGTCACCTTTCACAAGGATTTACAAAAAGACTTGTTAGGTCCACTCAGTTAAGATATTTCCTTACAAATATTAATAAGAAATAGTGTACTAAATTGATATGTGATTCTGCAACTGCCTTTTGCTTGATCATATCCCTTGTGCACTCTCTAAAGCTACTGGCATCAACAACTCATCAATCTCTTCCCTGGACTATATCTTACCTCTTTCTCTTCTCTGTTTCACTTGGTAGGTTGACCACACCTCTACCATTCAACTCTTCAACTCACCAACATCTTTGTATAAACATACAAAATCAACAATATATAGGCCTTTTTTGCCTCTTAATCTCATTGATTAGGTATTTCTTCAATTACGCTCAGTCATCAGATCATCTCTTATGAACTGATTCAATGTATCTGCAACTCGATTCAATAGTTAACCTTTGCCTCTCGACTTGCACTTTTCTTGGAACTCACAACTTTCCTTTTCCTGCTTAATCTTCATCTCAGATCTTCAACTTGATATTTCATGACCGTAGATCTTGTAAAAAACTTCATCTTAATCCTTAGCATCTTCTTGATCTTTGTGCCTTCACATTAAATGTGTTCTAATCCTTGAATTCAATCTCTGTTCCGTGCTCGGTGACTATCTTCACTCGATATCTGAATTCACTTGGTTACCAACCTTTCTTGGTAACTGACCTTGCTTGGTTTCCAACTTCACTCAGTGACTATCTTTGCTTTGGTCGACCAACTAACACTTTACTTTACAAATAGACTTCTCATATCTCGGTAACTAGGCATGTTCCCTTGACCGAATTGACCTTTGTTCTTTACCGACTTAACAACATCAAATGTTACGTAAAAACAATTATATCAATAGTACCTCATCATTATCTGATCTTTATTATCTACCCAATTAAGTTCCTCTCTGAATAATATGGCAACTTAATATAAACCAGAAATTAATTGCTTGACATCAATGACACAATAACAACTGATCTAACCATTCTACTTGCTTGTATTCTTTTGAGCTCGGTATTCATCATCATGACCATCAGTTAGTTAACAATATCCCTCTTTAGAATTGATGACAACACTATCAATTGATGATGGTATATTTTGATCTCTCTGTACTATCTTTTCTCCCTCTTGGCTTATTCTTCCACTTTGCCTTTAATCACATTCTCCCTTTTACATGTAGTCTCCTTCACTTGTGTATTCATCACTTACTTACTTCTCCCTTTACTTCTCCTTTATGTATTCATTCATTCCTTACTTCTCACTCTTTGACAACAATGCCAAAGATTCATACTCCTGAAGTGTTGTTTAGGAAGTGAATCATACCTTGCATGTACTGATTTCTCTTTGCATACATAAATCCTTTCACAACTTTAGGCATCACCTAAAGTGTGACCACTAGCATCAACTCAAAATTCAGATATTCTAATGTGTCCTAGACTTGATGCAACATGTCTCTTGCATTAATGAATGTTGGATAGGGGTAGGACCCCTAATTTAGCTCTAAGATACTTAAAAGCATCCTTCGGTAGTGGCTTGGTGAATATGCCAGCTAGCTGTTCCTTGGAGTTCACATATTCCTACATTACTTGTTTATCTTGTACTTGTTCTCTAAAGTAGTGATACTTGATAGTTATGTGCTTGGTCTTTGAGTGCATTACCAGATTATTTGATATGTTTATAGCACTTGTGTTGTCACAATAGATAGTGACTGGATCAGTGATCTCTTCTTGCATACCTTCTAGTAGTTGTTTGATCCATATAATATTTGCACACTTCATAGCTGCAGTAACATACTCAGCCTCAATAGTAGACTATGATATACAACTTTGTTTCTTGCTTAGCCATGTATCTAATCTTTCTCCTTAAAAGAAAGCTCCTCCACTTGTACTCTTTCTGTCATCAATGTTTCCAACCCAATCAACATCAGTTTAGACTTTCAAGTCAAAGTCTCCTCCTCTCTTGTATACTAGACAAAAATATTTAGTTCCTTTCAGATATCTAAAAATTCTCTTTACTGCAGACATATGTGTTTCCTTCAGTGCAGAAGAAAACCTTGCAACAATCCCTATTGCATGAGCAATACCATGTCCGTTGTGCACTACATATTGAAATTTACCAATCATGGATCAGTAGAGTGTCTCATTGACTTCTTTTGTCTTATCCTCTATAGATAACTTGCAGCAGGTGACCATCGGTGTTCCAACCAGTCTTGAGTCATCCATACCAAAGGTCTTTAGGATCTCCTTGATATACTTTGATTGTCTAATATAGATCCCATCCTTTACCTGTTGAATTTGAATTCAAAGAAAGACTTTAATCTCTCTAATCATAAACATTTCAAACTCCTTTCTCATCTCCTCAGCAAAAGATTTGCACAATGTGTCATTGCTTCAAAAGATAATATCATCAAAAAATATCTCAACAATTAAAATTTTCTTATTACTATCACATTCAGATACACATTGTTGTTGTCACTAGTTCTTTGAAATCCCATTTTGATTAGATATGTAATCTTTCATACCATTCTCTGGGTGCTTGTTTCAAGCCATACAATTCTTTGTGAAATTTGCATACCATGTCTAAGTTCGTATTCTCAAAAAATCCTCCAGCTTGTTCAATATATAATTCCTCTTCATGGATACCATTGAGAAATGTAGACTTAACATCCATTTGATAAAATTTGAATCCCTTATAAGCCACATATGCTAGTAGAATTATAATTTCTTCTAATCTAGCAACAGGTACAAAAGTTTCACCATAGTCTATTCCTTCATCTTGTGCATACCCCTTGCAAACTAATCTTGCTTTATTTCTGATTATATTACCATACTTATTCAACTTATTTATGAAAACCCACTTTGTACCAATTACATTATTATCTTTTGGTCTCGGTACCAAAGTCCATGTATTATTCTTTTGAATTTGAATTATTTGTTCCTTCATTTATTTCATCAAATATTCACTTTCTAATGCATCATCTTTTAATTTTCTCGATTCAAATTTAGATATTAAGCATGTGTTTTCTCTTACCTTGCTTCTTGTCTGAACTCCAAAAGTTTTGTCTCCAATGATTTTACTCGGTGAGTGGTGTCTTTTCACATACTTTTCCAACATAGGCTCGATAGTCGGTGGTATCTCTTCATTTCCATCACTTGGTGGAAGCTCTGTCTACTCATCTTCTTCCTTGGTTTGATCTTTTGGTAAGGTATCAGGAATCTCGATTTGTACATAAATATATCTTTGATAATATTCATGTTCCTTCTTGCCGTCTTCATCATTCTTCTCTGCAAATTTATTAATCCTCACATTTTCAATTTCTACTATTTTGTTAGTAGTCTTATATAAAAATTTGTAATCTTTTCTCTTAGTAGAATATCCTAAGAATATTCCTTTATCTCCTTTAGAATCAAACTTACCATCTCTTGCATCTTTAAGAATATAATGCCTACTTCCAAATACTTTAAAATAACTTATATTCATTTTGTGTCCATACCAGATTTCATAAGGTGTCTTATTAGTTCCCTTCTTAAATTGTACTCAGTTAAGTGTATAAGAAGCAATGCTGACTGCTTCTCTCTAGAATGTTTGAGAAATGTCAATCTCAATCATCAGTGTTCTAGAAAAATCCACAATGGATCTGGTCCTTCTCTCATCTATCCCATTCTGCTATGGTTTCCTCAGTGCAGACATATGCCTCTTTATACCATTTTCAATGTAGAAGAGTGTAAACTCATCAAATGCAAACTCTCCACCTCTGCCAAATCTCAGACATTTCAGCTATCTCCATGTCTCTTTTTCAACTCTAGCCTTGTACCACTTAAATATTTGGAACACATCAGATTTTTCTTTTAGAAACATAACCGACATCATTATATAATAATCATCAACAAACAATATGAAGTATTTATCTCCATAGTAGCCTTGTGTTCTCATAGGACCACATAGGTCGGTGTGTACTAACTCCAAAATACCTTGTGTAGTATAAGATTTTCTTGTAAGGCTCAGTTTAGTCATCTTACCTACTTGACATTCCTTACACATTACATTCTTAGGCTTGTCTAGACTCGATAGACCTCTTACTCTACTTTTATTACTCGCTTTGATTAAGTTGTCAAAGTTAACATGACATAGCCTTTTGTGCCATAGCCATACATCTTCAATCTTAGCAAACAAAAAACTCTTTATGGATGTATCAAGGTAGAATATGTTACCTTTAGATTGGTCTCTAGTGGCAATCAAACTTCCCTTCTGATGAAATACTTTAACCTTCTTGTTTTGAAATTCCAATCGATGACCTGTATTATTCAACTGTGCCACACTCAACAAATTGTACTTCAGACCTTCAACCCAATAAACATCATCAAATTTAGTATTGTTCAATATAATTATAAAACCTTTTCCCTTCAGAGGATATGGGGCATCATTTCCAAATCTAACATTACCTCCATTATGCTCTTTCAAAGTAATAAACTTATTAGTATCATCAGTCATATGGTGTGAGCAACCACTGTCTATAATTCATGTATCATTTTTAATTCCTTGTGAGATTAGGGCTTTTTACTCAACATACCTTTCTTCATCAGAATCATCCTTAATAGCAACATAGAAAACTTCTTATTCTTCATCATTAGTGTCATCATCAGATGATCCTCCTTCAACAATGTAGCATGATTTCTTTCATTTGCTCTTGAAGTCTTAAAATCTTCTAAATCTATTTTCTCTCTTGTTGTTATCTTTTTTGTCTTTCTTCTCATTATTGTCGTGATAGTTAGAATCTATGTGACCAATCTTAATGCATGTAAAATATTTCAAAGGTATCTTACCTTTGTACTTGCCTTTACCTCTTGGTAGCCTTCTAGCCAATATAGCTTCAAACTCAGCTTCATTCTTTTCATCTTCAACATATATCTCTTCAAGCTCACTCATACAACTATGAAGTATTTCACTAGCACTAATTTCATATTCATCAATAGATCTAGAATCTCTAGACTTTCCAAAAGTCAAAGATGATTTGAATGCAGATTCAATCTTAGAAGTAGTAGGCAAAATATTATCAAAATCATTCATCTCAAAAGAAGGTAGCTTACCAATTGTAGCATCCAAAGTAACAATCATCTATGGAATGGATCATAGTTCTTGAATAGAAGACACTTAGATAACATAGATTGGTAGTAGTGTTCTCAACATCTTTCTTGTAACATCTTCTTACTCAATGGTTCCTCCAACACCTCTAATAGAAATAGCAACCCCTTTTAGTCTTGTGATGTATGCTGCAATGTTTTCTCCTTCTTGCATTCTCACTGATTCAAAATTTCCTCTTAATATTTTAGCCTTAGCATTATGAACATGTTGATCTCTGTCATAAACCAATGCAAGATTATCCCACATCTTCTTAGTGGTATCATAACCTTGTAGATCATTGAACTTTAGGTCGGCAAGAGTAGAAGATATCTCTATCATAACTTGTGTATGTTCTTGTGTTTCTCGTATCCTCTCAAGTATAAAAGGACCAATTGGTGGAGGTGAGTACTCATTGTCAGGATGATTCAGTGCATAATCTCCAATACCAGATATGTGAAGCCTCATTCTGTTCTTCATGTAGAAAACTTATTCCTAATCAAGTTCGGTGCTTCCCTCTTAAACATCTTCAGATCTTTAACTCAAGTACCTTCAAACTTATCTTCTCGAAGTACTAGGTCTAATACCAATTGTTGATTTTCCCTCCCAAGTGATGATTTACTCAGAGACAGTGGGTGGGGGGGGGGGGGGGAANGTGGGGGGGGGGGGGTGAATCAAAAAATATTGAAACTTAAAAATTTAAAACTAAACCTCTGATTAAACTCGGTAACTCAAATAACAACAATAATCGAAACCTGTAAACACTTCACAAACTTGATAAACAACATGTAATATAAGAAACTAACATCCACAGTTATCAAGAATCACGTCTAACACCAAATTTAAGGAGAAAACCCAATTTGGGAAAAACCTATGTGGGAATTGTCATCCACAAAAATAAATACTCTTCTGAAGTATGCTCGGTTAAAAGTCAATCCTGTTAAAGATTACAATGCACATTTGTTAGATGTGACCCTGTTAGGAGTGACTTGGTTAGAGGAATTTAAACATTCATCCTAGAATTTTACCTTTCACAAGGATTTACAAAAAGACTTGTTAGGTCCACTCAGTTGAGAGATTTTCCGTTACAAAGATTAATAAGCAACAATGTACTGAATTAATCTGTGATTATGTAACTACCTTTTCTTGATCAGATCCCTTGTACACTCTCTAAAACTACTAGAATAAAAAAATCATTGGTCTCTTCTCTGGACTATATCTTCACCTCTTTCTATTCTTTATTTCACTCGGTAGGTTGACCACACGTCTACCATTCAACTCTTCAACTCGCCCGCATCTTTGTATAAACATACAGACTCAACAATATATAGGCATTTGTTTTGTTTCTTAATCTCATTCATTAGGTATTTATTCAATTGTGCTAAGCTATCAAATAATCTCTTATGAATTGATTCAATATATCTACAACTCAGTTAAATGGTTAACGTTTGCCTCGTTACTTGTACTTTTCTTGGAACTCACAACTTTCCTTTTTTCGCTTAATCTTCATCTCAAATCTTCAAATTTATCTTTCATGATCATATATCTTGTAAAAAATTTAATCTTCATCCTTAGCATCTTCTTGATCTTTGCGCCTTTGCATTAAATGTGTTCTAATCCTTGAATTCAATCTTTGTTCAAACTCTGTTCCATGTGCGGTGACTCGGTGACTATCTTCACTCAGTTTCTGACTTTGCTCAGTTACCAACCTTTCTCGGTAACTAACCTTGCTTGGTTGACAACTTTACTTGGTGACTGTCTTTACTTTGCTCGTCTGACTAACACTTTACTTTACAAATAGACTTCTCACTGCTTGGTAACTAGGCAAATTCCCTTTACCAACTTGACCTTTCTGCTTTATCGACATAAAAAAATCAAATGTTAAGTAAAAACAATTATATCAATAGTACCTCATCATTTTCTAATCTTTATTATCTTCCCAATTCAGTTCCTCTCTGAATAATATGGAAACCTAATATAAACCAAAAATTAATTGCTTGAAATCAATTAAAAAATAACAAATGATCTAACCATTCTACTTTCTTGTATTCTTCTAAACTCGATCTTCATCACCATGACCATCAGTTGCTTAATAGGAGAATATTACCTTGATAACACCTTTGAGTGCTTGCAGACATACCTTTGAATTATTGAATGCTTGAGCTTAAATATCGAGTGCTTATGAAATATTGATTGTAGATGTGGACATGGATGCCAAAATGAGGAGAGGTAGATTTCTTTTATGTCTATCACAAGCATTTAGAGGCTCAAAACTGTAAGGAAGCCAATGATATTTTAGATTTCCATCATAACTATTGAGATGAGCACTTGATTTGAATTTTAGGGAAAACCTCAGGAAATAGGTTACCCCAACCAACCTATTCTTGGGAATAGGTCACCCTAGATGACCTATTCCACCAAAATGTGTCAAATTGTTTTCAGGAATAGATATTGTGGAGAAGATGACAAAAAGATAAGTGGTGTGAGGTTGAAGTACTACATGCCCATACATGCTAAAATGGGGCCTAATTGAGAATATAATTATAGGTTCTTACAATTTAGGATGGTATATTTGGAACCCACTTTAGTGGGAGTATTATTCCACCTCATGCTCATGGTAAAGGAGAAGAAGAGAGAGAAGAAGAGAGATCATGGGTAAAATTGCAAAGAGATAAGACATCATTAATTTTAAGGACACAAGCCCTCAAACCAAGGATCTTAACTTAGAAAACCATGTGCAACAAAAAAAAAAAAAAGCAAAAAAAATTAATAAAGACAAAAGACACAAACAACCAAAAAATGGTTTAGTACAAAAAAAAACTCCAAATTAACTAGTTGAAGAGACCTCGATCAAGAAAACATCTAAACCAGTAGAATCATATTCAAAAAACTATTGCAAAAGTACAAGTGGTCACATGGAAAGGGAAAGAGCATCACCAAAGAAAATACAAAACTCCATGGTCAAACCCACTAGCAAAGCTATGAGAGAATGGAGAGAAGAGAGAGAGAAACCACGAATCCGACAATCTAGAAAGTTGTGTTATGCTAGGTGATTCATAGAGGAAAAGAGAAGGGCATATTAGAAATGATAGAAAGTTGTGTTATGCTAGTTTCACCCATCTCGAATAAAAAAAGGTGGAATTCATGGTCTAGCAATTTGTGTTATGCTATTCAATTCTACTCAAGGATAACCAAGCAAAGTATTATCCATAAGGAAATATACCAAAGGGGATAAGTCCTAAGGAAATCATTGTCTCCAAAGATGTCTAGAAAAAAATCGAGGAAAACATTGCCTCCAAGGAAAATGAAAAATAATGCACATGGTGCAAAAGGATGAAATTATCAATAGTCTAACAAGTTGTGTTATGCTAGTCAACCCATCGAAAAGTATAACCAAGTGAAGTATAATCCACAAGAAAATATGCCAAAAAGGAACAATACCAAGGAAAAAATTGTCTCCAAAGGGATCCATTGCGAAAGGAGGATTAGGACTAAGGAAAGCATTGTCTCCCAAAAATCCATTAAATAGGTTCATTCCTAAGGAAAGCATTATCTCCAAAGAGATCCATTGAATAGTTTACAAGGTTGCATAATGTACAAGGAGGATGCATGTATGCCCCTTCCTTATGATGGAAACATAAGACTATGGTAACATCATAAGAAAAATAGAAAAAAGATATATACTTATAACAAGGATATATCCTTAAAACAACAAAGAATGTAATAACCTTGGCAAAGAGGGAAAATTGTTGTGAGCCAAGGAGGGTATATATATATATATATATATATATATATATATATATAACTTGTGTATGTGCAAAACAGATGAATCTAATAAATGTAGAACCTCCCCAAAAAAGATCCTCCATGCCTTTGAAGAGTTACCAAATATGTTTCATGCTTATAAAAGTTGTAGGTGATTCTAGACTCATTGCCAACCATAATAGTTGCATTAGTGAAAACATTGATCACATTACAACCCAAGTACATTTCCTTACAAATTTCCCCAAATTGAGACGCTAGAAAGCCCCCCTCAAATGGGACATAGTTGGAGCAAGAAATTTTTTCTTATCCATCGTGTCGTGTGGTTATATAGCTTCCATGCCATAATTGGATGAACTATTTATGTCTTTGTTTTTTTTAGCTACTCTAATTAAACTAAATGCCATACTAAAATTTACTTGAATAAATAATTAAACAATTTAATTAAATTTTATAATTTAGAGCCTAGGATTTGGATAATACAAATGTAGAATCAAATCTATAAAATTCAAATGTATTAAATATAATATTTAGTTAGAGTTTTTATCAAAATGTATGTAATTGTAAATGCTAAGGAGTTCATTATTTATGTGTTGAAAAATAGGATCTTGTCAAAACATATATTTTATCAAAATGTATGTAT
>MU224009.1:171246-181359 GCA_018584345.1 Thuja plicata
CATGTCAAGAGGACTCTAAAAATGATAAAGAAAAAAACATAAAGAAAGATCAAGATCAAGAAACTTCCATGTATTCCAATCCTCTTTATGATGAATCTTATCCGCATCATGGTTCTTTTGATCCCTTGTGCCCTTCCTCATTCATTCCACCATATCTTAAGTCTTCTCCTAAGCAAGATCAAGTTACTACTTACACCGTTGAGCTTATTGACAATCAAAATAACCTTACTACACTTGACGCTAGGGAAGTGTTGAAAAACACAGGTGGGAAAACTACCGGGTCGGGACAGAATGATCAGAGCGCATGCCAGGACTAGGGAAAGGACCAGGGAGCTGAGGACTCAATAGATGAAGGGGTCCCATGGGAAATGTAGCCGGATCCAGGGGATAAAGAGGTCATTTCTCTAAAAATGAGAGAAACGGGTGTTGACAGGGCCCCACTAGGGTGCTGGACAAACCTTTTTGGAGTCAAACCCTTTGGTAAGTCTCCTTTCCCAATGATTAAGGATGTCTCTAATAAAGAGAAAGGGATCTATGCTTTAGAATTGCCTTCTGAGCTTATTGATCATAATATTTTGAGTATGGCTACTACTCTAGTGGGAAAGTTCATAGGATCTAGACCTAATATTGATATAGTAAGAACCTTTTTTAAAAACAAGTGGGATCTAAAAGCCCAGGTTGTGGTTTTGGTAGTGGCAAAAGGTTTTATGTCTTTTGAGTTTTCATGTCAAGAAGATCATTCAAAGATTCTATGTGCGGGGAACTAGTTAGTGGGAAGATCCACCCTCATTCTGCAGAAATGGACCTCTCACCTGGATCTCAAAAAAGATTTTGTGATCCAAGAGCTAGTCTGGGCTAGGCTTCCCGAGTTTCCCTTGGAGTACTGGCATGAGGATGTTTTTGAGGGCATTGCTAGATCCTTTAGGGAGCTGCTATCAATAGATCTAGTTACGGCGGTGAAGAAAAGACTCACTTATGTGAGGATATGCATTGGAGTTGAAGTTGGTCAAGATATGCCAGAGGCAATTGTTTTCCAATCTAGATTGGGAAAATGAGTGCAACAGATAGAGTATGAAAGTGTTCCCTTTGCTTGCTTCCACTGTAAAAAAGATGGACACAAGGCCAAAAGGTGCCCTATAGTCATTAAGAAGGAAAAATCTTGAAAGGAGAAAATCAAACAAGGAAAGAGGCCAGAGATTCAACCTCTGACCAAGGATCTTAACAACACCAAGAAGGTCTAGAAGGAGAAAGCTCCAAATGAAATGACTCTTGTAACAAAAAAGAAGAATCCACAAGGGGAGATGACTACTGATAGTCTGGAACTTCAGCTAGATCAACTAGAGTCTAAAGAGTCCATACCAACTGAGGGGGAGAGAAAGGGATAGCCACAAGCTCAGCCAAAAAAAGGTAGGGAGAGGGAAGGGGACTCAAAAATCCCAACACGTCCAACTATGGAATATGGGATTGGAGACAAAGGAGGTCTGGAGAACCCAGAAGAGGGGGAGATCATAGGGGAAGACAACACTATTTTCTCCTTTGTTCCAGATTCACAGGAAGATGGGAGGCATGAGGGGGGACAGGGCCCAATCCTCTCCCAAGAATCTAACCTTAGTAGAAACACTTATATTTATCCAGGGAAGATTAGCCGATCCCTAGAAATGGTATCATCTACCACTCCTGGATAAATCTCAAGAATGGAAGTCCTTTTTGATAGCTACAAAGATGTCCCCAAAGATGAGAATGTGGGACCATGGATAACAGTGAAAAAGAAAAATAGCAGGGACCCATCTCTGGCCTCACCTGCAGCTACAAGAAGAAGAGCTAAAGTAGACACATGGAGCAAGTCTAACACACCAGGAAGAAAGAGTATGAGTCAAATCAGAAAGGAAGAAGCAAAAAGAAATATTGTGGATGGTTATTAGAGGACCATCTAGGAGTCTTATAAGAAATCATGAAGGTCATATCATGGAACATTCATGGGCTAAATGGAGTCCACAAACAAGAAATTATTAGGAATATGATAAGGGATCATAGACCAGACATTTTTTTGATACAGGAAACTAAAATGAAAAAAGAAAAAGTGGAAAGCATTTCCTTTGCCAAAGGTATGAGGACTGCAGCTACCAACTCAGAGGGAGCCTCTGGAGGCTTACTGGTGTTATGGAAGGATAATCTCAATGCTCAAATCATTTGTGATGAAGGTAACATTTTACTTATTCAATTCAAAAACCTAAAAGACTAGGAGAGCTAGGCCATAATGAAAATTTATGCTCCAAAAACAAAGAATAGTAGGAGAATCTTCTAGGACCAACTCTGAATTCTTTTCACTAAGATAAATGATCCAAAAGCCATTGTCATGGGTGATTTCAACACCCCACTTAAGGAATCTGAGAAATTTGGGGGTCTGCCCCCTGACCTAGAGAGTAGGCAATAGTTAGCTAATTTGATCAATGATTTGGCTCTCATTGATGTGGATTTAGGAGGGGGAAAATTTACCTGGTTGAATAGGAGAATTGGCTCAGAGTGTATTCAGGTATGCCTCAATAGAGCCCTCATCTCTATGGACTGGATGCAGTAGTATCATAGTCATTTATCCTCCATGGTGAGATTTGGATCGGATCACTCTCTAATTTCTCTCAACCTAGACAATCACAACAAGAAAAAGGCCTTCCCCTTCATATTCAAGAGGATGTGGACTACCCACCCTAACATCCACAATAAGATAAAGGAGTGGTGGAGCATAGATGTAGATGGTACAGTGATGTATAGGGTGGCTAAGAAGCTCAAGAACATAAAAATGGAGATTAGAAAATGGAACAAAAGGGACTTTGGAAATATTTTTCAGACTAAAGATAGGATTAAGTCAGAGCTTACAGGGATTTAGGAAGAGATCCAAAACCAAGGATATGATGAAGACAGAATGAGTGCTGAAAAGTCCATTCTGGCTGATCTTCACAACATTGTAAGAAAAGAGGAAATGTTCTAGAGGCAAAGGTCAAGATCGGTGTGGTTGAAAGAGGGGGACAAAAACTCTCGCTTCTTTCACCTATCCACTATGAAATACAGGACGATTAATAGAATCAATGCTATTAAGAAAGGGGATTTAACTTTGGAGGAAGACAATGAGATTGCAAATGAGGCCATTAGGTAATTCTCTCAAATCCTTTCTAAAGAGCATAACCTTAAAGTGGATGACCAGGAGGTTATTCTTTAGACCATACCTAAGGTGATCATGGAAAGATAGAATAAGGATATGATGGCTATCCTTGATCAGGAGGAAATCCATAAAGCTATTTTTTCCTTACCTGCGAAAAAATCCCCTGGCCCAGATGGTTTCCCATCTTTCTTTTTCCAGATGTATTGGGACGTTATCAAAGATGACATTGTTAAAGTAGTCTAGGAATTTTTTGGAGCTAAGAGCCTTCTTAAAGAGATGAATGCCACATTTCTTGTTCTCATCCCAAAAATTCCAGGTGCGGATTCTTTTGATAGCTTTAGACCAATTAGTCCGTGTAACTCATTTTATAAGATCATCTCCAAAGTCTTAACTATCAGATTTTTTAAAATCCTCCTGGTTATTATTGCCCCCCAACAAATGGGTTTTGTCCCTAGTAGACAAATCTTGGACTCTATCATGGAAATGCATGAGGTGATTCACTCTTTGGAGGAGGGAAAAAGGGAAGGATTCCTTCTTAAACTCGACCCTTCCAAGGCCTATGAAAGGGTTGATTGGCTCTTCCTGAGTAACATCTTGGGGGCTTTTGGCTTCAATGACAAGGTAATAAAGATTATTTCACAACTGATTTCCACCCCTTCTTTCACAGTTTTGGTGAATGGTTCTCCTTCAGATTTCTTCAAATCTTATAGGGGTCTTAGACAAGGAGACCCCCTATCCTCGATGCTCTTCATCATTTTGGCTGAATGCATGGGAAGGCTTATCTATGACAATAGGAGAAGGGGACAAATCATTGGGCTTAAACTTTCTTCTAGCCCTTTTACTTTTTCCCACTAGCAATTCATGGATGATACCATTTTAGGTGGTGAATCATCGGTGAAAGAAGCTAGAAATGTTAAGAAAATCTTGAATTCTTACTCCAATGCTACGAGACAGCTTATTAACTAGAACAAGAGCTCGGTGTTCTTCATTAATACCCCCATGGATAGACAGAGGAAAATGACAGTCATTTTGGGTTGGTGGTTTTGGATTCTTTCCTGCATCCTATTTAGGTCTTCCGCTCAGAACCAAACCACTTGAGTCCTTCTGGGGAGGCCTTATTGATAGATTCAACAAGAAATTGGTGGGCTAGAAGGGTATCACCCTTAGTTAGGCAGGAAAAGTGATATTGATACAATCTACTCTTCAGAACCTCCCTACTTATGCATTAAGCCTCTTCTCTATACCTGCTAAGGTGGCAAACTCTCTGGAAGAAATTCAAAGAAAGTTCTTATGGGCTGAAAAAGAAGGAAACAAGAAGTACCCACTGGTGGCTTGGGATACTTTATGCAAGCCTAAAAAACATGGAGGGCTGGGAATCAAGAATTTGAAGCAGTTCAACAAAGCTTTGCAAGCAAAATAGATTTGGAGAATTTTCAATTCAATAGGGGAATGGAAGGATATTATGAAGGATAAATATGCAGAAAACATAACCTTCAAACAGTTCATCATTAGAGATATGGACCTAAAGGGATCCTACATTTGGAATGGAATTTTGAGGACTAAGGGTATAGCGACCGCAAAAGAAAGATGGAAATTAGGCAATGGTAAGGATGTTAGCTTTTGGCATGATGATTGGATCAGACAGGGTCCTTTATGGAACTTGGAGCCTTATAATAGATGGGATAATTCTTGCATTGAAAGATATGGTAGCAGAGTAAGTGACTACAGAATCAACAATGAATGGGTGAACCTAACTGAGGTGTCCCAGGACCTTAAACCTCTTATGGTCAAAATTGGTCACACTCCCCTCTCTCTCAATGCAGATGTTATTGTTTGGGGGGAAACTATAGATGGTATCTACATGGTGGCTTTGGGATATGAAACCATGCAACACATTGATACTACCCCCATATGGGCCAAGGCTTGGTACTCTGGTATTATCCCTAAGATCAACATCTTTTTCTGGACTATGCTCCAAAATCATATTTTGACTGTGGATAACCTAATAAAGAGAGGACATCACATTCCTAATATATGTATCTTATGAAAAAATCAAAGTGAGAGTGTGGACCACTTGTTTATCCACTGTGAATTCACCAGACAAATATGGTATCATTTCCTGTCTTTTTTTGAGATATCCTTGTGTTTCCCCAATATGACGCTTGAGGTCTTTGACGAATGACATTAGGGGTTGAGAGGTCATAATTTATGGCCATGGGCAATGCCACACATATGTTGGGGAGTGTGGAAGGAGTGAAATAATAGGATCTTTAGGGAAAAAGCTACCACTGCTAAGTATGTTTCCCACAAAATATCAAAAACCCTCATGGAAAACTACACTCATAGCAAAGGTATCAGTCCACATCAAAACAAAGGGCCTAATGATACCAAAAAGAGAATGGATTGCAGATGGACATTACCGCCAGAAGGGTGGTTCAAAGCTAACTTCGACGGGGCTGCAAAGGGAAACCCTAGGAAGGTTGGTGTGGGAGGAATTATAAGGAACTCCCATGGAAAAGGCATTGCTGCTATTTTAGCTCCCCTAGGGTCACAAACTAACCATTATTCTGAGGCAAGTGTGGAACATCACACCTTAAGGCTAGCCCATGATATGGGGATCAAGAATTTATGGTTAGAAGGGGGCTCAAAGAACATCATAGATTGCTTAAATGAAAAGCACAAGCCTGCGTGGACAATTGAGAACATTATTGGGGAGTGCAAACAAATCCTCAAAACCTTTGATCAGGTCTATGTGGCACATGAATACCGAGAAGCCAACTAGGTGGCTGATAGGATGGAAAATATGGGAGTCAAGAGTGAGGGAATTAAAAGGTGGAATGATGGGAATAATTTTCCGCTAGAAATCTTAGCCCTCATTGAAAGTGATCGGGTTCTGGGAATACTCAGAGTTATTAAATGATAATTATGAAGAGTAATGACAAATGGGGGAAGAATCACCAAATGATGTGCAAGTACAAGAGAGGCAGAGGGATTATCATTTTATGGTCTCATCGGCACACTTGGAGTCATAAAATTGATTATAGCATTCACGAGGCAAAAAGAAGATTCACGAAACATAAACTCAATATCACTTGGAAACAGAGGGCTTTTAGTGGGAACAATACCAGAAATAGAGGAGGCAGAGAACTTGCTGATATGGTGGGTGAAAGGCACAGGAGGGAACCAGAGAAGGAAAATGAAAAATGGCGACGAAGATCCAAGGTATGGAAGATTTTGAAAAAGGGTGAAGTGACTACCTTCATTGAGCGTCTTCATGGGTGGAAGCCCTCTGTTACAAAGATGATGGTGAAAAGCTAGAATGAAGGGTGGGTAAAAATTAATGGGGTGGATTTTATGGTGACGGAGGAAATTGTCTCAGTTGTGACTGGTATAGCCATCATTGGGAAGAAATTTTACAGAGATAAGAAGATTTTTGGTCAAGCTTTGACGAAATTTGTTACAAATGCAGAGGAAAAGAAAGCACTAGTGAAGAAGGGCACTTTCTACCAGCCGAGCTCAATCAAGTTGCTGTGAAGGTTCATGTTGCAGGCTATAATCAAATACATCTCTCTGGATATGAGATTCGACTGCATAAGCACTCACCACTTCGTGCTTCTCAACCATTTCAGGTATGGGGCTAAGATATCTATTCCTTTCTTCCTATATTTGTCTATCAATGAAAACATTAATGATTATAAGGAGAAACCCATCAGCAACCTGACTTTCCATGAGGGTTTACTGTTGTTAATTTATGATTATTTTAAAGCTTAGACTATGGGGAAGGAAATTAAATGTACGGAGGAGGGAAATGATGAGTCTGAGGAGGGTTCAGGTGAGGATTATGTTCCCTCTGATACTGAGGACAGCTGAGATATGCACTCAGATACTGAAGAGGAAGAGCCTCTATAGACAAATAAGGGGAAGAAAAGAGTTAAAATGGAGACTTTAAAACAACACATTGAGATCTCCTCTAACAGGGAGTACAACGAAAATGTGGATGGGATGGAAACGGAGAATGAGAGTTCTGGAGAAGAGGGAAAAACAAAACAAGGAGAGAAGCATGGGAAGACAGAAGGAAAGAGGAAGATAACAATCAAATTTCCGGTTCAGAAAGAGGAGGCAAGCTCAGGAAAGAGGGCAATGAGGTTCAAAAGAGGGAATCAGATTAAGGAGGAAACCCAGGAGGAGAGGCATGAAAGCCAGGAAAATATACAAGAGGAGAGAGACAGAAAAGAGGATAATCAGGGGAGGGAGAATGAGGAGGTTGATCAGAGTCAAGGGTTTGCGAAATATGGGGAAGATCATTACACCTGCAGCATAACTGGAAAAAGGAAGAAAGTTGTTTGGAGGAATTTTGACACAGTCTCTACTAAAATGGGGATAAAGAGAGAAATGATTAGGACTTTGGTTAAGGAGAAAAAGGAGGGCAGAATCTAGATGGAAGAGTTAATTGATCCACCTTTGGTGATTCTTAGCAATAATGCGAGGGAGGATCCTCATATGGATGTGCTAAATAATGGTAAAAACAATGTCATTGATAGCTACAGAACCACGAAATGGACCTTCTATGAAATCTACAAGCTGAAAAAAAGTATGGACAGGATGGAGAAAGATAACATTAATAAAAATAACAAGAACATTGCGGAGGACAGGGAGTTGGATAGCAGAGTGAACGAGCTGAAGAAAAGAGTCAAAAGTATTGAGGATTCAATGGTCAAAATAGCTGAGCAAAGCTACAATATACTAAAGGCTTCAAATGATAATATTAAGGTGATTATTGACAAATTTGAAGAGCAAAGAGGGGAAAAGGAGGACCAACCACCAAACTGTAGAAGGGATAAGCCACCAGAAGAGGGAACTATGAAGAGGACAAGAGATGCCACAAAGAAGATGGAGAACTAGGAAGCTGATAAAGACTTGGAAGACCTGAAAGAGGCTGCGGGTAAAATGATCGAGCTTGAGATGCGCGCTGCTGAGATTCTCAGAGACATTTCCTGATTTGCGTCCCTAATTTTTTATCTTGTTCTTTTTGGTTTTGTCCCTAGCTTAGTGTATTCTCTGGGACTATTTTGTTTGGATGTGGGATTTCTTGTTCCATTTAGGTTGATACTTAATGTTTATATGCTCTGGTTTATTTTATAGCTTTGTAGGGTTTCAGGAACCCATCAAAACCTATTTTCCTTAATAAAAAACAACAGATTATGAGAGAAAGATAAATATCTTAGATGAGACTATGAAATTTTCAAAAGACTTCAAGAGGGATAATTTGATCAGCAAAATATCTGCATTTGAGATATCTAGATTGAAGAAAGAACCTAAAAGTGAGATAGATTTCAAAGCCACAGTCCACAACAAGAAATCCATTAGAAGCTCCAGTAATAATGAAGAAGTGGATACAGAACTAGAAGAAATCATTGCTATGATTGCCAAGAAGAAAAGGAAAGGTAAAGGGAAATATGAAGGACAACTACCATTCAAATGTTTTTCATGCAACAAAGTTGGTCACTTTGCATCCAAGTGCCCTACAAGAGTCAAGAAGTTCAGATCAGATTACAAACCTAAGTACACTAAAGAATGTTATCATGCTAAGGATGGTGTAACTGATGATGAATCAGGAGAAGATGCAATTGGATTCATTGCCATTAAAGAAATTGAGAAGATGCTTGAAGAAATGGATAAAGAAGATGAAGTAAAAGAACATGAGTTAGCATTAGTTTCAAAAGCTGACATCAAAACTGACTGGATCATTGACAGCGGATGTTCACACCACATGACAGGAGACAAAGATAGATTTGTACATTTGGACAAGTACAAAGGTGGCATGGTTATATTTGGAGATAACACTCCCAAACGTATTGTAGGCAGAGGTTCTATCACCTTAGATGGAAAGAACAAGACAAATGATGTTCTCTATGTTGATGGTTTGCATCATAACTCACTAAGTGTTGGACAGTTGCTTGATAAAGGATATCAGTTGGAATTCAAAAACAACTAGTGCATTATTAACAACAAAGAAGGAGACATAATTGCATCAAGCTCAAAGACCAAAGGTAATGTTTTTCAGCTCAACTCAGAAGTAAGTTGTTTTGTTGCAAAAGTAGATGACAGTAGGCTATGGCACAAGAGACTTTGTCATATCATTTTTGACAACATAGTCAAGATAAGTAATGTAAAGGAAGTAAGAGACCTTCCTAGCATTGCAAGACCATTTGACACCATGTGTAGGGAATGTGTGATGGGGAAGCATGTGAGGACCTCATTCAAGAGAAAATAAGACTCTGCAGAAAACAAATTAGATCTAATACATACATACCTATGTGGACCTACTCAAAAAAGATCATACTACAGAGAAAGGTATTTTATTTTGTTTGTTGATGATTTCTCAAGGATGATGTGGGTTGCGTTCTTAAAAGAAAAATTTGAAGCTTTTGAGAAGTTCAAAGTATTCAAAGCTAAGGTTGAGAATGAATATGGATTAAAGATAAAATGTCTGAGATCTGATAAAGGATTAGAATTCACCTCTGACCATTTTTATGACTACTATGAAGAACATGAAATCAAAAGAAAGTTAAGTGCACCCAAAACCCCTTAGAAAAATGGGATAGCAGAAAGGGGGAATAGGATAATACTTGACACAATGCGCACTATCATGATTGAAGGAAAGGTTTCCCATACCTACTAGAGAGATGCAGTCAATACATCAGTTTACACTATCAATAATATATAATTGAGGCTAGGCGCAGACAAGACACCTTATGAACTTTGGTTTGGTAATGTACCCACTATAAAATACTTCAAAATATTTGGAAGCAAGTGCTACATAAAGAGGGATGATAGCATTGGCAAGTTTGATGCTAGAAGTGATGAAGGTATTTTTCTTGGTTACTCTACTAAAAGAAAAGCCTATAGATGTTTTAATCTAAGATTAAAGAAGATCATTGAAAGTACTCATGTGA
>MU224009.1:181451-222475 GCA_018584345.1 Thuja plicata
GAAGAAATGTTTGACTGTATTGATGTTTCATGTAACAATCCTGAACCAAGTGAAGAAGAATCACATATTACAGATGAAAGTATCACTCCTAAGAATTCAAGATACACATCCAAATACCACTCTAAGGGAGATATCATTGGAGATCAAAGTGAAAAATTCTTGACAAGATCTAGAACAAAAGGTTCCACCGCTGATGAAGAGGTATGCTTACTTTCATAGATTGAACCCTTAAGTGTTGAAGATGCGTGCAGAGATACTTTCACAAATTGAACCCTTAAGTGTTGAAGATGCGTGCAGAGATTCAGATTGGAAATGTGCCATGCAAGAAGAATTATATCCAATGATCAAGAATGAAACATGGGAACTGGTCCCTAGACCTCATGATAAGAATGTGATTGGAACTAAGTGGATATTCAAAAACAAAATGAATGAAGAAGGCACAGTGGCAAGGAACAAAGCAAGATTAGTATGTAAATGATATGCACAGAGAGAAGGAATAGACTACACTGATACATTTTCCCCTAGGAGTAGACTTGAAGCTATGAAGTTGTTTTTGGCCTATGCAACATTCAATAACTTTAAAGTATACCAAATGGATGTCAAGTTAGCTTTTCTGAATGGTGACTTGAAGGAAGAAGTCTACATATAGCAGCCTGAAGGATTCAAAGTTTTAGATAAACTAGACATGGTTTGCAGATTAAAGAAAGCACTTTATGGACTTAAATAGGCCCCAAGAGAATGGTATGAGAGACTTGATGGTTACTTAACAAAGATAGGATTCAGAAAAGGAGCAACAGACTACAACTTATTCATAAGAGAGATAGATGAAGGATTACTACTCGTTGCTATTTTTGTTGATGACATTATCTTTGGAGGTAATGAAAAACTTAGTACAAAATTTGCCAAAGAAATGAAAAGTGAATTTGAAATGAGCATGATTGGACCTATCAAATACTTTCTTGGATTGAATGTAAAACAAACATAAAAAGGCATATTCATAAATCAGTCTAAGCATGTGAAGTAGATATTGAAGACTTTCAAGATGGAAGATCGCAAACCAGTAAGCACCCCCATGATAACAGGAAGCAAGCTTTCTAAAGATGATGATTCCATAGTAGTTGACAAGACCCTATACAAGTATATGATTGGAAAACTCATATATCTTACTCAATCTAGACCTGATATTTCTAATATAGTTGGCATTGTTGGAAGATTTGCAGCTGAACCCAAGAAAAATCATCTAATGGCAATAAAGAGAATATTCAGATACTTAAAAGGAACTATTGACTATGGTTTATGGTATCCTAACTCAGATAATATACAACTTCATGTGTATACAGATGTAGATTGGGCAGGTTGTGTTGATGACAAAAAGAGTACATACGGAGGAGCAATATTCCTTGGAGACAGATTGGTCACTTGGATAAGTAAAAAGAAGAATTGTATATCTCAGCCAACAGCAAAAGCTGAGTATGTTGCAGCAACATTGAATTGTTCAACAATGGTTTGGATCAAATAGATGATTAAAGACTTTGGTATTCAGATTCATTATCCTATTTTCATTCACTGTGACAATAGTAGTACTATCAATATGTCAAAGAACCCTGTGATGCATGCAAAGATAAAACACATTGAGATCATATACCACTTCCTAAGAGAAAAATTTGCAGACAAAGAAGTAAATTTGTATTATATGAGCACCAAAGAACAACTAGCAGATATTTTTACAAAACCTCTATCAAAAGATACTTTTGAGTATCTCAGGGAGAAGTTGGGAGTAATTCCCTTTGTTGAGTCTGATTAGAACTTGCAACAAGGACATCAGTCCTTGGTGACTGATGAATGGTTGACTACTCTACTTCTGGAGTAGTACCTATGCTTAATGGTGTTTAACACTCTTCGTCATTGATGTCAAAGGGGAGTATTAGTAAGGGGGAGCATATACGCTGGGGGAGTATATAGAGAAGTGGCAGTAAAGAGGAACCTTTGATGAGGATATTAAGAAGATTGTAAAAAGAAGGAAGACACTTTGAGTTGATGATATCATATGTTGCCATCAATGTCAAAGGGGGAGATTGTTGGAGATTTTCCTCTATGAAAATAATTGATTGTATGTTTGCAATTGATAACAACATATAATATACATCAGGTATCATATATGAAATTATCAATATAGATGTTTTGGAGCTATGAGTGTTTATTTCCATGGTGTATACATGTTCTATTTTCTATGTGCATTCACGCCGAGTCAGATATGCAGTTATAGTTAAGTTATGATTAATCAGTTATGGCAGTTACAATTTTTTGAGTTTATCTGTTAAGAGATGACGTAAATACAGTGTCTCTTTAGTTGTGCCTATCTTCAGTATATGTGTGTTTGTATTCATGTTTAGTTATGAGTTAAAGATAATTATCCAATGGTGCTAAATGTGTTTCAACAGAATCTTGATGTTAGAGTTAATTTGGTGAAGCCTACTTTGTGAAGCATCGCGTCTATTCTGTTTGTGTTGTGCAGTCTTAATCTTGATTGCGTGCTTGGTTAAGCCAACAAGGATGTTGATGAAGTGTTTCTAGATACCGTCATGACCTTATCTTTGGTGAAGATACATATAGCAGTTCAGATATGTTTGTTAAGTGTAGAAAATGAAGTGAAAAAGAAAAGACAGAGAAGAACAAAAAGTTAGAAAGAATAAGTTGAAGATCTATGTGAAGAAATAGAAGTTGATTGCAATTCATTGGAATTGATCAAGACAATAGGTCTACTCAAATAGTTCATTTACCAGATATAGTGTATATCTATTGTACTAAAGGTTGTAGCCTTCACCATCTTAGCAGTGAGCTATTGGACAGTGAGTCCTCACCCTTAATAGGGTTATTTGTAAAAGACTCCTAACAGGGTCTGACCTTTAACCAGGTCTCTATACTTCTTGCATTGTAAAGATTAACTCCTAACATGGTTGTAAGATCTTCTAACAAGGATCATTATAAAATAGTGCAATTATTTGTGGGTGCTAATTCCGACCGGGGTTTTTACCTATTTGGTTTCCCTGTAATCAAATTATTGAGTACTCCATTGTGTTATCTAAATGTGCATTTACTTTATATCAAATTACATCTAAGATAGAGAAAATAATTAAATTGATGGATAACTGATTCACCCCCCCTCTCTGTTATCCTTGGGGATATTCCAACAAATGCTTGATGGAGAGAGAAGAATAACTTGAAGAGTTGAAGATTTGAATGCTTGGATCTTGAGATGCTTGAATGTATGTGGATGCTTATGTTAAGATCTTCTTCCTTGATGATAGACTCCTTTTCTTCGCCCTTCATGAGGGAAATAAGCTTTATCCATGGAGATGTTGGTTTTCCCTACCAACTAATGATCTACTGAGGGGGGGGGGGGGGGGGGAATNTTTCCCTACCAACTAATGATCTACTGAGGGGGGGGGGGGGTGGTGAATCATAAAATATTGAAACTTAAAAATTTAAAACTAAACCTCTGATTCAACTTGGTAACTCAAACAACAAAAACAACAACAACAACAACTGAAACTTGTATACGCTTCACAAAATTGATAAACAACATGTAATATAAGAAAATAAGATCCAAAATTATCAAGCATCAAATGTAACACTATATTTAACAAGGAAACCCAATTTGGGAAAAACCTCTGTTAGAATTGTCACCCACAAAAAGAAATACTCTTCTGAAGTATGCTCGGTTAAAAGCCAATCCTATTAAAGATTATAATGTACATTTGTTAGATGTGACCCTGTTAAGGGATTTAACTTAGATCTATTTAGATATTCACCCTGTTAGGAGTGGCTTGGTTAGAGGAATTTAAACATTCATCCTAGAATGTCAGCTTTCACAAGGATTTACAAAAAGACATGTTAGGTCCACTCAGTTAAGAGATTTTGTGTTACAAAGATTAATAAGCAACAATGTACTAAATTGATCTATGATTCTGCAAGTACCTTTTGCTTGATCAGATCCCTTGTGCACTCTCTAAAACTACTGATATTAACAACTCATCAGTCTCTTCTTTGGACTGTATCTTCACCTCTTTCTTTTCTATGTTTCACTTGGTAGCTTGACCACACCTCTACCATTCAACTCTTCAACTTGCCAACATCTCTGTATAAACATACAGACAACAATATATAGGACTTTTTTTGGCCTCTTAATCTCATTGATTAGGTATTCCTTCAATTTCCCTCAGTCGTCAGATCATCTCTTATGAATTGATTCAGTGTATCAGCAACTCGGTTAAACAGTTAACCTTTGCCTCTTGACTTGCACTTTTCTTGGAACTCACAACTTTCCTTTTTCCACTTAATCTTTATATCAGATCTTCAACTTGATTTTTCATGACCGTAGATCTTGTAACAAACTTCCTCTTCATCCTTAACATCTTCTTGATCTTCATGCCTTTGCATTAAATGTGTTCTGATCCTTGAATTCAATCTATGTTCAAACTCTATTCCATGCTCGGTGACTCAGTGACTATCTTCACTTAGTGGCTAAATTCACTTCATTACTAACCTTGCTCGGTAACTAAGCTTTCTTGGTTGTCAACTTAAAATGGTGACTGTCCATTTTGCTTGACCAACTAACACATTACTTTACAAATAGACTTCTCACTCCTTGGTAACTAGGCATGTTCCCTTTACTGACTTGACCTTTCTACTTTACCGACTTAACAATATCAAATGTTAAGTAAAAACAACTATACCAATAGTACCTCATCATTGTCTAATCTTTATTATGTGCCAAATTAAGTTCATCTCTGAATAATATGACAACTTAATATAAACCGAAAATCAATTGCTTGAAATCAATGGCACAATAACAAATGATCTAACCATTCTACTTGCTTGTATTCTTCTGAACTCAGTCTTCATCATCATGACCATCAGTTGGTTAAAAATCTCCCTCTTTGGCATTGATGGCAACACTATCAATTGATGATGGTATACTTTGATCTTTCTGTACTATCTTTTCTCCCTCTTGGCTTGTTCTTCCTCTTTTCCTTTAATCACTTTCTCCCTTTTACATGTAGTCTCCTTCGCTTGTATATGCATGACTTACTTACTTCTCCCTTTACTTCTCCTTTATGTAAATTCATCAATTACTTACTTCTCCCTCTTTGAAAATAATGCCAAAGATTCATACTCCTGAAGTGTTGTTCAGGTAGTGAATCATACCTTGCACGTACTTATTTCTCTTTTCATACATAAATCCTTTCACAACTTTAGGCATAAAAACCTAAAAAGTGGGTGACATTATCATCTCTGAGAAGGGTATATCCATAGACCTTGACAGAGTGAAAGCATTTCTGAATCTACAAATGCCTGGCAGCAAGAAGGAAATGCGATCCTTCTTCAGAAAGATCAACTTCGTGCGATGATTCATCACGGGATTTGCAGAAATAGTTAAACCACTCAATGAGATGATGAAGAAGGATACCAAGATTGAGTGGGGTCCTAAAGCAAAGTAGGCGTTCACCCAAATCAAACAAACAATAATGGAGGCACCTATCCTGGCTAGTCCGGACTATTCCCTACCGTTTTACATTTGCTCATTTGCTTCGCCGCATTCTGTCGTGGCAGTGCTAACCCAAAATGTTGAAGGGGAAGAATGGCCAATAGCTTTCATGAGCTCCCCTTTCAAGAATGCCAAGGTCTGATACTCATCACTAGAAAAATAGGCCTTTTCTCTAGTTCACGCCATGAAGAAATTCTGGCATTATATTCTCCAGAGCAAGGTACATGCTATTATTCCAGACCAAGCCATTAAGTCTTTGCTGATGCAGAGTGAATTGGGTGAGAGATAGGGGAAATGGATGGCCATCCTCCAAGAGTATGACTTAGAAATTCATCCCATGAAGATAGTCCGGGGCCAGGGACTAAGTCGAGCGATGGCAGAAGAGACTCCCCACATAGAATGTCAAACTTACACGGTGGAGTCCATTACCCAAGATCCGTGGTATACCAATCTGGTGTACCTGTTACTAAATAATAAATGCTTACAGGGATTACCTCCCCACAAATGCCACACTCTATGGATGAAAAGCGCACATTTCATGATCAAAAACTCTATGCTTTATCAAAGAAACTACGAGGGCGTGTACCTCCGGTGCCCAAGCTGTAGGAGTTATTAATGAATTCCATGGATAGTTTGGAACTGGGCATGGCTCAGCTGACGCCACTACCCACCAGATGCTTTAGGCTGGATACTATTGGCCCTATATATTCAAGGACGTCTACACTCATGTTAGGAAATGTCATACTTGCCAAACTGTAGCGCATCGTGAGCGTAACCCAGCTATGCCTTTACAACCAGTCTACGAGGCTAGACCCTTCACCCAGTGGGCATTTGATTTCATCAAGGAAATCAACCCCAAATCATCTGCCAACCATCGATACATTCTAACTGCTACTGATTATTGCACTTGGTGGTCTGAAGCTATACCTTGCAAAAATAACACGGCCGACGTAGTTATCAAGTTCCTAGAAGAAAAAATTGTCACACGGTTTGGAATGCCCTTTGCTTTGGTATGTGACAATGGTCCAACATTTTCTTTAGCACAGTTACTCGAATGGACCTACAATCAGAAGATCACACTGAAGTTCTCCAACAACTATTATCCCCAGGGAAACGGCGTTGCTGAATCGACAAACAAAAATCTACTTGAAGTGATCAAACATCTACTCGAATGGAATCCTAGGGATTGGCATCAAAAGTTAAAATTTACCCTTTGGGCAGATCGCATTCACGTCAAAGCCACCCTGGGGACATCCCCATTCTATCTGGTTTATGGTCAGAACCCTGTATTCCCGGTCAACTTACAGATCCAAGTTTTACAGTTCATGCAAGAATTTAGCAACAGGGACAACATTGTGGAGGTTTGGCTCTTAAAATTGGTGCAGATGGAAGAACATAGAGACGCAGCCCTTGAGCATTTTGCGCATCATTAAGTAGTGGTAAAATGATGGTTTGATAGAAGATCCCAATACAAGGCTTTTCAGATCTCGGATCTGGTCCTGTTGTGGGACAAGGCCCGGGAAAAGAAAGGAAAGCATACCAAATTCCAACGGCTTTGGCTCGGACCATACCTGATCTCGGAGATCTGCGGGGAAAATACTTACCACCTTAATACTCTGACTAGGGAACCTGTCGCATTGCCTGTTAATGGGAAGTTCCTCAAACACTACTTCGAGTAGGGTAAGTTTATATTATATGTATTTTGTGTAAAGTCTCCCGCTTGTAAATATTTCCTCCGGGTTCCTCGTGCGAGGTACCCTGCCTTGTAAATAGCCTTGTCGACTGTCTTCTGGGACAGTCCTCTTCTGTTGTGTCCTGGTTTCTCGTTTTTGATTTTATTTTGGTCCCGGGGTTTTGTTCCATCTTGTAGGAATGGGAATGCTTCACATAACTTTGGTTTCCGGTACAATGTCTACGGCATGGTCAACTTTAGAATCTATCTTTAGCACGGTGGAGCCGGCCCGGTCTCCGAGGTTTGTTTCACAGGATATGGCACGTTTTGAGGAATCTCCATTGGGTGTTCTTTCCCAGAATCTGGCAGTCAGTGAACAAAATAATAATATAAGGAACAAGTAATCAGACACACCGAGGATAGATCGGTTGTACTAATTAGTTGACCCAGGTCTGAAACTTTAAGAGATTCTTTCCAGGTCCGGAGCTTTATCCCCTCTTCAAACATCTAAGCATAGGTGGATAGGTGAAAGAAGTACCGCCATTAAAATTAGCTAAGCTTAAGCTTAATGGTGAAAGAAGTACCGCCTTCCCCACCCAGAAACAAACAAAATAACAAGAGGAAAAGAGGGATAGAACTCTGATATTCGAGGGAAACGAGCAAACTACTGACGGGTTCGACGTAATTAGTGCTTCTTCTCTGTTCCTCCCAGAGGTCATCGGCTTGATTTCTTTCCAAAGCACACACGACACCACTGATGAAGGACTACAGACTGACTCTTGCGTGGTTGGATTCTCTCAGATATGTTTCTCTTTGCCTGTCAGACACTTCGGGAAGTGGCCTGTTCCCGTTTTGCTAACCAGAGATTCTATAGTTCTCAAATGTGCTAAGGCATTTGTCCCAGATAGTCGCCATTTGTTATGCCCTGCATCCCCGTCCCTACATTTTGTGCACAAAATGTTGGGTCCCCCTTTTTTTTTTCTTCTTGCGGCATTGCCTTGTCTTTCTTTCCCTTTTTGTTTTCTTTCTCCGGGGTTTTCTTCCTCCGGTGCGGTTGTTTGTTCATTCAGTTTTTGTTTCTGGGACTCCGGNCGGTCTCGGAGGTTTTCCTTTATTGGAAACTGGATTTTGGACTCCGGGATTCTCTGCCATGGTGTTCTTAAGGACATCATCGCAAGGAATCCCCGAGCCCGGAGTCCAGAGGTTTTGCTTGTCCGGAGATCGCCGGAAGGCAGAGGATTACCTTTTTACCGCAGGTATAAATAGAAATTATCTATCACTTTCACGTTTACTGCGATTAAAACCTTCAAGCACTTAGAGTGAATTAGAGAGTGATTTCAAAGCGATTAACAGAGCATTTGCAGAGATTTTATAGTAATCAGCGCTTAACACCTTATGTTGTTCTCAGGCGAGTGCAAGTGCTTCGTGGTGGTGACTCTGACCATTTGACAACTCAAGCTGTTACATAGCTCCTACGGTAAATCCTCCCTTTCCTCCACCTTCTACGTTCTTAGGTTGGTATTTCCGCTCTCCCACTTCTCTGGTTTTCCTCCGTTTCATTTTTTGTTTTGTTTGTTTTGTTTCTGTTTCAGCTGGTTCGTTGTTTTCTAGTTTGCCACTCGTTGGTGGGTCGGCTCTGCCAGAGGGTTGTCTGCCCTCTGTGCAAAAGTGCTGCATTTGTAAAATAGTGTAAATAGCTATATATATGTGTTTCTATCTTGTTTGGTTTTCCTGCGGGTGTCGCCCCGCGTTGTATATCTTGTGTATATATGTGTATAGCTGTATAACCTCTATATATCCCTCCGTGTCTTTATATATATCCCTCAGCTCCATGTATATCCTTCTGGGTGGCTCATAAAGCTAGTCGAGTTGCCTGTGTTTCTGGTTTTCTGCCCGCAAACTCGCTTCGGGGAAGAAAACCACCTGTTTGAAACTCGGCTCTCGGCGGGTTTCAAACAGGCAGTTTTCTCTCTCCTCCATGAAGTCTGTGAGAACCTCATTTATGTCCCATGCGCACAATCAATTCCAGCCAAGTGGCTTTCCCTTTTCGCGCATTCAGACAGTTGGCTCCGCCGTCATCGCCATCACTTCCATTTAATACTAACCCATGTGGCGCCCACGTGGGCTTGACAACTTGCCTTTTTACACGTCCTCACTAACGGTAATTTCTCTGGGTTTCGGGTCTCCTACCACCATCCATCCTGTGTCTTTGCCAAAGTGTGATAAAATCCCCCAGACCTGGATGTTTAACAAAAGATGAGTTTGTGATATGTTTTTCTTTTCTGTTACCTTTACATGATACTAACTTTTCAAGAAAGCAAACATCATGGTAGTAAGATCTCCAGACCCCGGAGTAATTATTTTGATAAAAGTATTCTAACAGTCGCTTTGCCCTCCAAGTTCCTGGAGTTCATATTCCAAACATGTCCGAGGCATCTGCATCTTCTCCACCCAGAAGTCCAGAGCTGCCTTCCACAACAGAGACCAGGGCAGCCGTAAAGTCCAAAATGGAGAAGGCCCTGGAAAAGCTGCCCCTCACCATGAAGTTTATACAGGATAATGCCATTATGGGCTCAAAGATTGAGTCCAAGGTAAAACTGATGACCGACACCAATGTCAGAACATGGGTAGAGATGTAGGCCTTGGTGAAAGTAATGCACATCCAGCGACAAGCTGGAGATCAACTCGCAATCAACATCAGGGGCTCTGAAATCCTCTGGGCAGCCTGCTTCCTGTGCTCCGTGCAATCTCTGGAGCTTATCTTAACACTAGCAGCCAACTACAACTCCTTTGTTTGGACTGTTATGCTTACGGCCACAGATCCCACAAGATACCCCACTCCTCTGGTATCCCTCGACCCAGACACATTTTGGGTGGGCCTGGGTATCCCACAATTTGATAAGGCTACGGTGGTTACAAGGGCCGATGCCATGGTCCAGTTTACACAACTGGAGGATGCTGCCCAGGTGTACATGAATACCCACTGGCTTAAGGCCCCAAAGAGGGACTCAAAGAGAATGAAGATAGAGATTCCCCGCTTTGAATTCAAGGAGAGCATCCAGATGGGGATAATAGCATTAGTCCAAGTATTTGGGAAACCCTCCACCCAGGAGTTTGCTAAATGGATGTACTATTTTCTCCTCGGCATCTCCACCAAGGGAGAATTCTTTGACTGGGCCACAATAATCTCCAACCATGTCGACTCCCAGTTCCAGCAGTTGAACCAGAAGAAGAAGTTCTATATGTCTTCTTATGTTTTTTGGGCCCTAGCGTAACAGAGGCCCCACTCTAATGACCTACTTACAGACGGCGTGCTCGGGATTGGCCAGGGACAAAAAGCACAGTGGGACCATTTTCCACAAATTCAACGGGAGGCCAGCTTCCCCATCTACCGAGTAAATGATGTGTTCGTCTACTACAATCTGCTCACGCCCACCCGGGATGCCAGATACCGCCTATCTACTAAGGCAATGAAGTTAGTCAGTAGTTATGGATATTACTACATTTAGTTCCAACAGCACACATACATTAGGGTCGCCGACTTCTCCGGGAAACCCTACTTGTTGCCCAAACATTATGGGGACAAGATCATGCTGTTGGAATATTGCAGATAAATAATGGAGGTACATGCCTTCTTTGCCCTCAAAAAGATCCCCAACATCCCATTCCCAATCACTTGTGGGAACTACACATGCAGTCTGGCTGCTGCGAAGGAGGCAGACAATGAGCTAAAAAGTTACAACTTGCAGGAATTTTATCTGGCGCAGAAAAACTTTGATCCGCATGGCAGAATTGCAACAGCAATGCCCTAGGCTTCAAAGCCCCATCGCATACACATGGAAGACTTCTAGGTAGATTGCCAAGATGACGTGGATGTGCGGAGTAGGCACTATGTTAGAATGACAGCCAGAATGATGCAAAAACTGAAGCTCTAGAAATTCCCAGCGGACTTCTCAGACACCACCCCCACTGAAGATCCCTAGTACAAAGAAAAGGGGATCGATAAAAAGGCTCTTTCAAAAGTAAATTGGGCCACCCAGGAGGGGCCCACTATTGAAGACTTCACTCGAGATGTGGTCGAGCGAAGCCACGCCTATTTCAAGAAGGTGTGCCCTGGGAGTACCCGCCGAGCAGCGCAACCGACACCAAAATTAACTCCACCACCGATACCCAGATTGACCCCGGGGGCTGGGACTTCTTTGTAGGGTGTAGATAAGGGAAAAAGAATAGACACAACCCCTTCTGTGCAAGAAGTCCCCATCACAGAACAAATAAAAAAATCGGTGGCAGCCTCCCAGCAAATGAGAGAGAAATTAATAACACGGCTGGCCACTCCACCACTCATGACCGGACCACTTCGTCCTCCTTCCTCCCCATCATTAGTGGCCTTGATGGTAAAGGCAACAGGGGTAGATCCCCTGGAAGCAGCGGCGATAAGAGATGTGAGGCTGCCTCTGGTTACCCAATGAAAGAAGAGGCTCATCAAAAAGACCAAGGCAGAGCCGGAGCCAGAGGCATCTCAACCCCAGGAAGTAGAGATCCTTTCTTCCAGTTCCCCGAAGCCGGAGAAGGAAATAGAGCCTACAAAAGTCCCAGCTATTCCCCCTCCACAAGAAGAGTTTGATGATGTATTTGCGACTGACGAGTTTGGAAATCTATAAGGGGGCAATACACAAACGAAGACAGAGGTCCCGGGGACAGAACAACAAGCTGCAGAGCAAGGTGTTGAGCAAGAGCCTGCCCAGGGACAAGCGCAACAGGCAGAAGAGAAGGAGCCAGAACCAGAGATTGCCTCCGGGGCTCGAGCAATGGAAGGTCTGGGAGTGGACCAGCCAAATAAATTCAAACAAATGGCATCTTCTTGGGGAACTGGACCTTCAGGAATAACCGTAACCCCAGCCACCACGTTCCAAAGGCCACTCCCGGGAGCGATCTTCGGGCAGGTGATCATAGTGGCCCAAACTCTAAATCTTGGCCCAATACCTCCCCTACTTCCAATAGAGGAAGAGGCCCTGGCAGAAGAACAACAAAAAGAAGAACAAGAAGAAGAGCAGCTCGAAGAAGAAATCCCCGAAGAAGCCTATCAAGGTCTAGACCCAGTGATAGACATACAGGACAAGGCTGAGGAGATGGAGATCGAAGAAAATGTTGCTGCAGAAAAGGATGAGGCAGGGAGAGGAATAGATGAGGTCCATGTCGCTGAAGAGCAACAGCCGCAGAACACTGGGGAGGAATCAAGTGAACAAGTCCTGGCAGGAAGGCCACCCCTACCACCTTAGTGGCTGATAGAGAGCAAAAAAAGAAAAGCTCAGTCCGCTCCATTGATTCCTCTCTCCTTGGCTGAAATGATGGCCCAAGTTCAGGCCCCACCAAAGGAAAAGAAAGCCCAGACAGTTCACACTCTTCGAAATGGGCTGGGCGGAGAAATAGTTGCCATTGTGGCAACACCTCCCCCAGACGCCGATGAAGCAACCGCAGACCCTGCAAACTACAATGTTGCAGAGGTATCACTAGGTAAAAGGGGAAAGCAGGGTGAGGTAGATTTGCTGAGGGAGGCATTAAGGGCAGTAGAGGCCCGATATGAAAAGGAAGCCCAGAGGCTCAAGGCTAAAAAGAAAAAGAATGCAAACCTTATGGGTTTTCTTACTGAGCTGGCCCGACCCATTAACGCCGCTCCTCCAGGAGCCTCCACCTCAGAAGATATACCGTAGAGTGACATAGATTCCCTGCGAGGAATGAAAAAGAAAGCCCAGGCAGTGGACAAGTGGGTCTCCCTGCAGATAGGAAACACCCGGTGTTTCCTGGCGTCCACCCTCCCTGATTTTTACATGGCCTGGCAGGTTATTCATCAGATGGAAGCACTTATTGAGCAGTGGGAGAGTGACATCAAAAATTACCACACATGGAAGGTGGAGCTTGAAGAGATCCTTGCCTTGGGAGAAGATATAATTTTTGAATCCAGAATTTTGGGTGAGGAATCATTTGATTTTGTAAGAACACAACACTCCAGACTTGACCTCACATTGGAGATAACCAAGCAACCGGTAGGGTCCTTGCAAGAAAAGGTAAATGCTGTAAAGTATTCTTCTAATTCATACAAGTCTTTTGTGATAAAGAATTCTGGGGCTAATCCCCTTAGCACAGATACATGTACCCCTGAAGATTCAGTTTTGGGGAGTTTTGATGAAATAATGAAGTCCCGGTATCAATCCCCATAGGGGATAGATGGGGCCCAGATGGTGAAATTAACCAGCATGATACTTAAGGGTCATGACGCTGTGAGAATGGCAGATGAGTTTAAAGAAAATGTTCTGGACTTGGGGGAACAAGTTGAAGTGGCCAAGCACAGAAGGGCTAGCGTGAAGGATATAGATGAAGATGGCATCTCCTGCCTCCTCCAGGCTTTCAACAACAATAAGCAACCTTGAGCTTTCTGCGGAGGCCGGAGAAAACTCACATTGAGTATTCTTTATTTTTTTTTTAGGACATAGGTTCTCGGATCCCGGAGTCCCGAATCCTAAATTTTGTATTCTTTCAAAGTGATCCGTGTCCCGGTCCCCGAGGCCGATCGGTCACTTTCAGAAGCGGTTAATAAAGGCTATCAGAAGGTGGTTCACTACATCAAGGGGCTTCGGCTTGGTGGTTGGTTTTCTGACAGGGTGGTCTTCTCAGGGCACCGCTCAGAGGTACACCTGGCACATTGGAGATAGGGTGCCGCATTTCCCATTTATGAGGCATGTAGCCTCGATCCTCGGGGGACCTACTTTCTTCTTTCTCCTTTCTGGCTCTCTTCTCGAGGCTGATTCTTCCACTGTATATTCTTGTCTTATCTTTATGACATGACAGACCTATTCCTCTCCAGGTCTTTTGTAGGGTGGCGCAGGTAGTACCGGCCCCCAGATATTGTATTTTATTGAAACTTGATGTAAATAGGGATAGGGTTAAAAGAGGGTTGTATAAATAGGTGGACCGGCCCATTTCCAAGGGTCGGCAAAATTGATGATTTTGTTGTCCATGATAATAGCAAAGGAATTTCTCATTTTACTTGCAGAGCTCAATGCTCCATTGTCCTGTTCTCAATAGTTAGATGCTCCCCTGGAGCCGCCATTGTATCACGCACCAGTGCTTGCTGGAAGGAACATTAATAAAGAAGGAAGAATTCTTGGCAATGATGTTGTTGGCATTCCTGCTTTTGAGTTAATGGTATTTCATGTTTTGATGTTCTTTATGTCTTTTACTCTGGTGTGTTAAAGTAGATTAACGACCTCCTTACTCCCGCTACTGATAAAATGCTAGCTGATGGTTATGTACTTCTTTGGTATTTAGTGTAGTCTATCAGAGTATTATTGATGTCCTGAACATTTCAACGTGACTGTAGTTAGATGAAATGTTTCTAACCCTGCAGGATCTTTTTCACTTTATTTGCTAAGTATAGGACGCTAGGGAGAACCTCATCATATTGAATCTCCAAAGAGAATGAGTTGAAGAGACCAGCTATCCCCCTTGAAAATAGTCACCTCTCCCAATCGAGCCCCACACCGTCGTGACCCGACACCCAGGTGCTTGAAGGCCCAGAGGATTTATTTTCCCCGGACAACCTTTGCAGGCGAGTTGGCTGGTTTCCCCGGAACCTGGTGACAACTTATGACTGTTGGCAGACTCGGTCAGCAAAACCCTGTGAATAGGTATCATATATGAAATTATCAATATAGACATTTTGGAGCTATGCATGTTTATTTCCATGGTGTATACATGTTCTATTTTCTATGTGCATTCACGCCGATTTAGATATGCAGTTATTGTTAAGTTATGATTAATCAGTTATGACAGTTACAATTTTTTGAGTTTATCTGTTAAGAGATGACGTAAATACAGTGTCTCTTTAGTTGCACCTATCTTCAGTATATGTGTGTTTTTATTCATGTTTAGTTATGAGTTAAAGATAATTATCCAAAGGCGCTAAACGTGTTTCAACAAAATCTTGATGTTAGAGTTAATTTGGTGAAGCCTACTTTGTGAAGCATCGCGTCTATTCTGTTTGTGTTGTGCAGTCTTAATCTTGATTGCGTGCTTGGTTAAGCCAACAAGGAAGTTGATGAAGTTTTTCCAGATACCGTCATGACCTTATCTTTGGTGAAGATACATATAGCAGTTCAGATATGTTTGTTAAGTGTAGAAAATGAAGTGAAAAAGAAAAGATAGAGAAGAACAGAAAGTTAGAAAGAATAAGTTGAAGATCTATGTGAAGAAATAGAAGTTGATTGCAATTCATTGGAATTGATCAAGAAAATAGGTCTACTCAAACAATTTATTTACCAGATATAGTGTATATCTGTTGTACTAAAGGTTGTAGCCTTCACCATCTTAAAAGTGAGCTATTGGATAGTGAGTCCTCACCCTTAATAGGGGTATTTGTAAAAGAATCCTAACAGGGTCTGACCTTTAACCAGGTCTCTATACTTCTTGCATTGTAAAGATTAACTCCTAACATGGTTGTAAGATCTTCTAACAAGGATCATTATAAAATAGTGCAATTATTTGTGGGTGCTAATTCCGATCGGGGTTTTTACCTATTTGGTTTCCCTGTAATCAAATTATTGAGTACTCCATTGTGTTATCTGAATGTGCATTTACTTTATATCAAATTACATCTAAGATAGAGAAAATAATTAAATTGATGGATAACTGATTCACCCCCCCTCTTAGTTATCCTTGGGGATATTCCAACAAATGCTTGATGGAGAGAGAAGAATAACTTGAAGAGTTGAAGATTTGAATGCTTGGATCTTGAGATTCTTGAATGTATGTGGATGCTTATGTTAAGATATTCTTCCTTGATGATAGACTCCTTTTCTTGGCCCTTCATGAGGGAAATAAGATTTATCCATGGAGATGTTGGTTTTCCCTACCAACTAATGATGTACTGAGGGGGGGGGGTGGTGAATCAGAAAATATTGAAACTTAAAAATTTAAAACTAAACCTCTGATTCAACTTGGTAACTCAAACAACAAAAAAAACAACAACAACAACTGAAACTTGTATACACTTCAAAAACTTGATAAACAACATGTAATATAAGAAACTAACATCCAAAATTATCAAGCATCACATGTAACACTAGATTTAACAAGGAAACCCAATTTGGGAAAAATCTCTATTAGAATTGTCACCCACAAAAAGAAATACTTTTCTGAAGTATGCTTAGTTAAAAGCCAATCCTGTTAAAGATTATAATGTACATTTGTTAGATGTGACCCTGTTAAGGGATTTAACTTAGACCTATTTAGATCTTCACCATGTTAGGAGTGGCTTGGTTAGAGGAATTTAAACATTCATCCTAGAATGTCAGCTTTCACAAGGATTTACAAAAAGAATTGTTAGGTCCACTCGGTTAAGAGATTTTCTGTTACAAAGATTAATAAGCGACAATGTACTAAATTGATCTATGATTCTACAAGTACCTTTTGCTTGATTAGATCCCTTGTGCACTCTCTAAAACTACTGATATTAACAACTCATCAGTCTCTTCTTTGTACTGTATCTTCACCTCTTTCTCTTCTATGTTTCACTTGGTAGCTTGACCACACCTCTACCATTCAACTCTTCAACTTGCCAACATCTCTGTATAAACATACAGACAACAATATATAGGCCTTTTTTTGGCCTCTTAATCTCATTGATTAGGTATTCCTTCAATTTCCCTCAGTCATCAGATCATCTCTTATGAATTGATTTAGTGTATCATCAACTCGGTTAAACAGTTAACCTTTGCCTCTTGACTTGCACTTTTCTTGGAACTCACAACTTTCCTTTTTCCACTTAATCTTTATATCAGATCTTCAACTTGATTTTTCATGTTCGTAGATCTTGTAACAAACTTCCTCTTCATCCTTAACATCTTCTTAATCTTCATGCCTTTGCATTAAATGTATTTTGATCCTTGAATTCAATCTATGTTCAAACTCTGTTCCATGCTCGGTGACTCGGTGACTATCTTCACTTGGTTCCTAAATTCGCTTCGTTACTAACCTTTCTCGGTAACTGAGCTTTCTTGGTTGTCAACTTCGAATGGTGACTATCCATTTTTCTTGACCAACTAACACATTACTTTACAAATAGACTTCTCACTCCTTGGTAACTAGGCATGTTCCCTTTACCGACTTGACCTTTCTACTTTACCGACTTAACAACATCAAATGTTAAGTAAAAACAACTATACCAATAGTACCTCATCATTGTCTAATCTTTATTATGTGCCAAATTAAGTTCATCTCTGAATAATATGACAACATAATATAAACTGAAAATCAATTGCTTGAAATCAATGGCAGAATAACAAATGATCTAACTATTCTACTTGCTTGTATTCTTCTGAACTTAGTCTTCAACATCATGACCATCAGTTGGTTAACAATCTCCCTCTTTGGCATTGATGGCAACACTATCAATTGATGATGGTATACTTTGATCTCTTTGTACTATCTTTTCTCCCTCTTGGCTTGTTCTTCCTCTTTTCCTTTAATCACTTTCTCCCTTTTACATGTAGTCTCCTTCACTTGATATGCATTACTTACTTACTTCTCCCTTTACTTCTCCTTTATGTAAATTCATCAATTACTTACTTCTCCCTCTTTGAAAATAATGCCAAAGATTCATACTCCTGAAGTGTTGTTCAGGTAGTGAATCATACCTTGCACGTACTTATTTCTCTTTTCATACATAAATCCTTTCACAAATTTAGGCATCACCTAACGTGTGACCACTAGCATCAACTCAAAATTTAGATATTCTAATGTGTCCTAGAATTGATGCAACATGTCTCTTGAATTAATGAATGTTGGATAGGGGGAGGACCCCTAATTTACCTCTAAGATAATCCAAAGAATCCTTTGGTAGTGGCTTGGTGAACATGTCAGCTAGCTATTCCTTGGAGTTCACATATTCCTACATTACTTGTTTGTCTTATACTTGCTCTCTCAAGTAGTGATACTTGATAGATATGTTCTTGGTATTTGAGTGCATTACCAAATTATTTGATATGTTTATAGAACTTGTGTTGTCACAATAGATAGTGACTGGATCAGTGATCTCTTCTTGCATACCTTAAAGTAGTTTTTTGATCCATACAATATTTGCACAATTCATAGCTGTAGCAACAAACTAAGCCTCGACATTAGACTCTAATATATAACTTTGTTTCTTGCTTAGCCATGTAACTAGTCTTTCTCCTCAAAAGAAATATCCTTTTCTTGTAATCTTTCTAGCCCAATCAACATCAGTGTAGACTTTTAAGTCAAAGTCTCCTCCTCTCTTGTATAGTAGACCGAAATCTTTAGTTCCTTTCAGATATCTAAAAATTATCTTTACTGCAGACATATGTGTTTCCTTCAGATCAAAAGGAAACCTTGCAACAATCCCTACTACATGAGCAATAGTAGGTCTATTGTGCACTACATATTTTAATTTACCAATCATGGATCGGTAGTGTCTCATTGACTTCTTTTGTGTTATTCTCTTTAGATAACTTGTAGCTAGTGACCATCGGTTCTCCAACCGGTCTTGAGTCAGCCATACCAAAGGTCTTTAGGATCTCCTTGATATACTTTGATTGTGTAATACAAATCCCATCCTTTACCTATTGAATTTGAATTACAAGAAAGAATTTAATCTCTCAAATCATAGACATTTCAAACTCCTTTCTCATCTCCTCAGCAAAAGATCTGCACAATGTGTCATTGCTTCCAAAGATAATATCATCAACAAATATCTTAGCAATTAAAATTTTCTTATTACTATCACATTTCAGATACACATTGTTGTTGTCACTATTTCTTTGAAATCCTATTTTGATTAGATATGAATGCAATGTTTCATACCATGCTCGAGTTGCTTGTTTCAAGCCATACAATGCTTTGTATAATTTTCATACCATGTCTAAGTTAGTATTCTCAGAAAATCCTTCAGCTTGTTCAATATATACTTCCTCTTCAAGAATACCATTGAGAAATGCAGACTTAACATCCATTTGATAAACTTTGAATCCCTTGTAAGCCACATATGCTAGTAGAATTCTAACTCCTTCTAATCTAGAAATGGGTGCAAAAGTTTCACCATAGTCTATTCCTTCTTCTTGTGCATACCCCTTGAATACTAATCTTTCTTTATTTTTGATTACATTACCATGCTCATTCAACTTATTTCTGAAAATCCACTTAGTACCAATTATACTTTTATCTTTTGGTCTCGGTACCAAAGTCCATGTATTATTATTTTGAATTTGATCTATCTCTTCCTTCATTGCTTTCATCCAATCTTTACTTTCTAATGCATATTTTAATTTTCTCGATTCAAATTTAGATATTAAGCATGTGTCTTCTCTTACCTTGCTTATTGTCTAAACTCCAGCAGTCTTGTCTCTAATAATTTTACTCGGTGAGTGGTGTCTTTTCACATAATTTGCCAACACAAGCTTGGTATTTGGTGGTATCTCTTCATTTCCATCATTCGGTGGAAGCTCTCTCTGCTTATCTTCTTCCTTGGTTTGAGCTTTTGGTAAGGTGTCAGGAATCTCTGTTTGTACATAAAAAAATCTTTGATAATATTCATGTTCCTTCTTGTTGTCTTCATCATTCTTCTCTAAAAATTCATCAATCCTCACATTTTCACTTTCTACTATTTTGTTAGTAGTCTTATTCAAAAATTTGTAAGCTTTTCTCTTAGTAGAATATCCTAAGAATATTCCTTCATCTCTTTAGAATCAAACTTACCATCTCTTGTATCTTAAGAATATAACACCTACTTCCAAATAATTTAAAATAACTTACATTCAATTTGTGTCCATACCAGATCTCATAAGGTGTCTTATTAGTCCCCTTCTTCAATTGTACTCAGTTAAGTGTATAAGCAGCAATGCTGACTGCTTCTCTCCAGAAGGTTTGAGAAATATCATTCTTGATCATCAGTGTTCTAGAAAAATCCACAATGGATCTGTTCCTTCTCTTAGCTATCCCATTCTACCATGGTTTCCTTGGTGTAGACAACTGCCTCTTTATACTGTGTTCATTGCAAAAGAGTGTAAACTCATTAGATGTAAACTCTTCACCTCTTCCAGATCTCAGACATTTCAACTATCTCCCTGTCTCTTTTTCAACTCTATCCTTGTACCACTTAAATATTTGTAACGCATCAGATTTTTCTTTTAGAAACATAACCAACAACATTATAGAATAATCATCAACAAAAAATATGAAGTATCTATCTCCATAGTAGCTTTGTTTTCTCATGGGACCACATAGGTCAGTGTGTACTACCTCCAAAATACCTTGTGAAGCATAAGATTTGCTTGTAAATCTTTATTTAGTCATCTTACCTACTTGAAATTCCTTACACATTACATTCTCAGGTTTGTCTAGACTCGATAGACCTCTTACTCTATTTTTAATACTCACTTTGATTAAGTTGTCAAAGTTAACATGACATAGCCTTTTGTGCCATAGCCATACATCTTCACTCTTAGCAAACAAACAACTCTTTATGGATGTATCATGGTAGAATAGGTTACCTTTAGATTGGTCTCTTGTGGCAATTAGACTTCCCTTCTGATCAAATACTTTAACCTTCTTGTTTTGAAATTCCTGTCGATGAGCTATATTATTCAACCATGCCACACTCAACAAACTATACTTTAGACCTTAAACCCAACAAACATCATCACATTTAATATTATTCAGTATAATTATAGAACCTTTTCCCTTCACAGGATATGGGGCATCATTTTCAAATCTAACATTACCTCCATTATGCTCTTTCAAAGTAATAAACTTATCAGTATCACCAATCATATGGTGTGAGCAACCACTGTTTATAATCCATGTATAATTTTTACTTACTTGTGAGATTAGGGATTTTTCCTCAACATATCTTTCTTCATCATACTCATCCTTAATAGAAACATAGATAACTTATTCTTCTTCATCATCAGTGTCATCATCAAATGATCCTCCTTCAGTAATGTAGCACGATTTTTTTCCTTTGTTCTTAAAGTCTTTAAATCTTCTAAATCTATTTTCTCTCTTGTTGTTATCCTTATTGTCTTTCTTCTCATTATTGTCAAGATAGCTAGAAGCTATGTGACCAATCTTATTGCATGTAAAATATTTCAAAGGTAGCTTACCTTTGTACTTGTCTTTACCTCTCGGTAGCCTTCTAGCCAATAAAGCTTCAAACTCAGCTCCATTCTTTTTATCTTCAACATATAGCTCTTCAAGCTCACAACTACGAAGTATTTCACTAGAACTACTTGTATATTCATCACTAGATCTAGACTCTCTAGACTTTCCAATAGTCAAAGATGATTTTAATTCAAATTCAATCTTAGAAGTAGTAGACAAACTATTATCAAAATCATTCAGCTCAAAAGTAGTTAGCTTACCAATTGTAGCATCCAAAGTAACAATCATATGTGGAATGGATCCTAGTTCTTGAATAGAAGACAATTAGATGACATAGATAGGTAGTAGTGTTCACAACATCTTTCTTGTAACATCTTCTTCTTCAATGGTTCCTCCAACACCTCTAATAACAATAGAAATCTCTTTTAGTCTTGCGTTGTATGCTGCAATGTTTTCTCCTTCTTGCATTCTCATTGATTCAAACTTTCCTCTCAAGATCTCAGCCTTAGCCTTCTGAACATGTTGATCTCTACCATAAACTAGTGCAAGTTTATCCCACATATTCTTAGTTGTATCACCACATTGTAGATCATTGAACTCTAGGTCGGTGAGAGTAGAAGATATCTCTATCATAACTTGTGTATGTTCTTGTCTTTCTCTTATCTGCTCAAGTATAAAAGGACCAATCGGTGGAGGTGAGTACTCATTGTCAAGATGATTCAGTGCATAATCTCCAATACCAGATATGTGAAGCCTCATCATGTTCTTCCATTTAGAAAAATTATTCATATTCAACTTTGGTGCTTCCCTCTTAAACATCTTTAGATCTTTAACTCAAGTACGTTCAAACTTATCTTCTCAAAGCACTAGCTCTGATACCAATTGTGGGTTTTCCCTACCGAATGATGATTTGCTAAGAGGGGGGGGGGGGGGGGGGGGTGATTCATAAAATATTGAAACTTACAACTTTAAAAATAAACCTCTGAGTCAGCTTGGTAACCTAAGTAACAACAACAATCGAAACTTGTAAACACTTCACAAACATGATAAATAACATGTAATATAAGTGTATACAAGGAAAATATCAATCTGTAATCACTAAAAAAAACATGAAATCATTAGAGAGTTAGCATCCAAATTTCAAATGAGATAAAAACAAGCATGAAAATACACAAATATCCTCATATCATCAGATAGAGCTAAAACAAGTTGCACCCAAGAGGCTTGTTTGATTTTCTCTCTTATGGAGGTGTGAATGTGCTCTCTCAAACACAATTTCAAGACTTCCCCAAGTGAAAGATGATTAAGATTGATTCAAAATGAAACAATGGTGGATGAGAGAAGGATTCAAGAACTAGTATGGAACAACTAGTCTCAAACTTCTCCAAATGATGAAGCTACTATGAATGCAAAGAAAGAAAGAAACTTCGGTTGATTTTACCAAATGATCCTAGCATGTAACATCTAAGTGATTTAAAGAAACTAGAAATAAGAACTCTAAAGAAATTCCAGCATAATAATAGTAGCAAATATGAGAGAGTGATGGAATTCAAGAGAGGAAGGTACCTTTTATAGAATTGAAAAGGAAATGGACGGTTGAGATTAAGAGGTGGAAGGGAGATGAGTGGCTAAGATTGAGGGTTAGGTTGGAAAAGTCAAAGGGAATTGTGCACATGATTAGAGGTAAATCACCTTTTAATCAAGGTTAGGGGATTTATTATAAAGAGGTGGTATTTCGAGGGAATAAAGTGGGTTTAAATAAAGTATTTTTATTTAAATTAAGTTTAGAAGACTTTTAGCCTTATGGAGGGATTTTAATAAATATGAATTTATTAAAAGGGGGATTTTGAGGGAAATGTATTTAAATAAAATACATTAGGATAGTATTTATAAAATGTATAAATAGCATAGATGAAACTATTTAATTCATTTTAATTAAATAGTTAGATGAATAAAAGGGAAATTAATAATAATTTTAATATTTTTGGACGTCTACATTTTGCCCCTCTTTGACATGGTGTCATAGGTTAAATTGCGTCAAAGACAAGAAAATGAGTTCCCCAGAGGAAGTGAGTTTTTAGGAGTCATGTCAAAGCAACGACGGTAAGAGGTGGTGCCCCCTCGAGAAAAGGACACAACAAGAGAAATGTGTGTCCATGATTTTCTCGAAAAGAGAAAGTGCAAGAGTAGGAAGGGAGAAGAGTGAATAAATAGAAGCCTTCCAAAAATGAAAGATGCAAAATGAGAATGAATACAACTAAGTATGTAGATGCAGGACTTGGGGAGTCAATTGTGTTGAAAATATGGAGAGCACATCCGGTTTTTATATTGCAAAAGGAGGTATGCATCAGGTGTTAGAAAACATAGATGAAAGGACTCCTTTGTGTGGACTAGACACTCAAACAAAGCACACTGCAAAAGATGCATGCATTAGTAGCCACCAGTCACAATGTACCAAGATATAGAAGATCGAGGTAGTGGTGAGTAGGTTTAAACTAACACAAAAAGATAAAATCAGTTAAGAAGGCCTCATGAACAAGCAATCATCTAGTCCAAAGTTCTTGCCATGAACATGATTGTGTGATGAAGGATTGATAAGCCAACGCTGAAAGGATGCATCTTGACGGGAAAGGATTGGATTCGATCAGATTGATATATTCACCGGAAAAAGCTGTGAAACGGATGAGGAGCAAGGAGAGACGGTCTCAAAACTGATTTGGTGAAAAAACATTATTGCAGTCGCAGGAGTCAAAACATCACTAAAAGAAAAAAAAATGGAGTGATGCGGAAGGAATGAAAGGTTTATTGTAATTTTTTGAATGATATTTGAATTTTTAGGATTTTTAAGAATATTTGAATGTTTAGGATTTTTTGTATTTTTTTAATTTTTTTGAAAATTTTAGGCATTTAAACTGTACGACGGGATGAAGAAGATGCTCATGAGACTAATTAAAATATGCACAAGCACTTGAGATGATGGGGAGGCACATGATGTTGCCCCAGTCAAGCTAAAAAGCCAAGATGGATGGATGGTGCATGGGGTGTTCTTGAAGATAAATGGATTGGATTTCGGAAGAAAGAAAGTGATTTTATTGATATAAAAGGATTGGATGCATAGATAGAATATATTTAATTGGATAGGAAGGAAGAATAAATGGATTGGAAAAATGGATGAAGGATAAAATAGAATTCAATTAGAGGTTAGATGCATTGTACAAAATGAAATATGAATGGATTAGAAGATAAATGAATTGGATAGAATTGAATTGGAAGATGGATGTTGGGACCAATGACAAGGGAGCACCAAGGAATGGAAGAGATGGGGAGATGGCTCAGATGTGAGATAGATGTATGGAATGGATGGATAGGTAATATTGAATGGATGGATATAGAATGTGGGATTAAAGGATGGAGATTAAACAACTATGTAGTAAAGGAATGACATGCCCCACACTAGCAATAGGAAAAGGAAGGATGAGAAGATAGGAGATAAAGGATACATAAAATGGAAGGATGGTATGTAAGGGATGTGAGTGGAGGGAATAAGTGGAGTTAGATCCAAGGACTATGTGGAAAAGGATGCCCCCATACTAGAGGATGAAGGATGGAGAGATGGATTTGATGGAAGATAGATGGATGGGATGGATAGGAAATAAATGGGTGGCGATTGACAAGATTTGGGAGGTGAAAGGCGGACATGATAAGGTCTCCAAGGACTATGTCACAAAGGGATAATATTCCCCCTCTTAGGATAGGTCATTCATAATGAGGAATTAGTAGGGGTACGATAGGATGGAAGATAGGTCCACAAGAGGATGAGGGAGGAAGATGGGAGCTAGGATGAAGGGTGGATGAAGGAGGAAGATAATGTATAATATGATGGGTGGATGAGGTTAACATAGGTAGGTGGAGGGAATATATGGAAGGAAGCATGTGAGGATAAAATGGGGGATGGAAGATGGGTGCCAAGAGATGTCCAAAGCATGTATACATGGTGGCCTTTAGTATTTTCATCAAGATTCAAAGGAGGATGGAGGAGGGGAAATGGAAAAAAACATGATAGGTATGGTAGATGAGTGGGATGAAGGGAGTGATGGAGTGGTGGCTAGAATAACTTGCCCCCAAGTGTGGAGAGAAAATGGATGGAAAAATTATGCATGATGCCTATGTACTAGGTTTTCATCATGGTACTTGTCCAAGGCACTTGTTCCATTAATTTTTTTTTTTCTTTTTGACTTTTTGGAGGGGATTTTATGGATGGAATGGGAACGAGGAGATGGATGGAGGACTCAAGAATCAACTTTGATATCTAGGTAATAGGATCCCATTGGGACTGATTGCTAGATGTTGGTACAACCTTATTTGGGAGGAGTAGATTATGCAAAGGAACGAATGAGATGGTTATGATGGGGGATGTATGTGGGGTAAGAGATATGGTGGTAGGAAGTGTTTGGATGAAATCGTAGAAAGTGAGTGTGATAGGGGGATGTTTTCAGGACTGACATTGGCCCATGTTGTGAGGGGTGTGGAAATAATGGCTGTAAAGTGGATAGGACATGTGGAGATGATGGAGGAGATATTATAGGTATTTGTGGGACATAAGGACCCAAAATAGATTTAGGGGATGACAAGGAGGAATGCTGAGCTGGAGGATTAGAAAATTTGGATGCTATTGTGGATTTTCTTTTAGATGTATTTCATCTTTTTTATTTGGGATCCACATAGTTTTTTATTTTTCTTTGTTAGGCCTTTGTGGCCTATGGGATGTAATGCATTTTTTGATTGGATTTGTCTTTGGTGAAGCATGTCATTTGAAATGGACATGACATTCTTTAGATTATGGATCTTTAGCTTTATGCATTTTTGAATGGGCATCCAAATTTTAGTGAGTAGCATTGGAAGGAATATGAGAAGTTATATGAGATGGAGTGATGGAGGTAGGATGGTGGATGGGGCGTGTGGGTATGTGCCTTTGTTGATCCTAATTTGGAATGTAGGGGGTGGGATAAGATGGAGGATGAGATTTTGGGATATAAGGGCCCAAAATGGATTTAGTATGTGGAGGATATACAATGGTGGATTTTGGGACATAGGGGCCCAAAATGGATGTAGAGGATGAAGGAGGAATGTGGTAGGTTGTCTTGGGTTGCAATTATAGAGGAGGAGGGATGACGTTAAATTTTTTGGAGTAATTATTGGAAGATGTAATGGTGGGTTTGACAATATTAATGGACTTTGCATTAGTTGTACCAGCTTTTTTGGATGAAGGGCCTTGAGATATGAAACCAAGACCACAAGATTGTGGATATCTTCTAACATGAATGGGCTCTAGGGTACCTTTCTCATTTAGGCCTAAGAATTTTCCTTGATAATTCCATTTTTTTATTATTCAATCCAAGATAGGATACTTTTCCCTTAGGGAAGAATATGCAAGTCCATTATTTGAAGGAGTGTAAATGGTGGACATGAAATTTAATTCTTTTTCTTCAAGTGGACCACCATTGATGAATGTAAGTGAACCCAGTGGATAGAGCGATGGTGGTGGGATAGTTTGGATTGGAGGAGATAAAGGATCATGAAGTGGAGGGCATGTGATGTTTGGATCTTGACTTAGATTAGGTAGTGGATCTTGAGATAGAATAGGTAGAATGACAGGATCTTGACTGGGAATAGTGGATGAAAATAGATTATGAGATGGAGGAAGTGTGGTGGTAGGATCTTGATTTATATCAATGGATATTTCAACATGATTTTGGACAATATCTTGACATGATTGGATTAGTGTGGATGTTGTGATGGGGGATGTAGGGATGGATTCTTCAGATAGAGGGGATGGCAGGATGGGAGATTTTGTAATTGGGATAGAGGAAACAAGGGGTGGCTCATGAGATTCATTGGATGGGGTGTGGATAATTTCAAGAGGAGAAGATGGGGATGGGGATTGGATAGACTCAATGGATGGGGGGACTTCAGTGGTGTTAGGAGATGGAAGATGATCAATAAGTATGGGAGTTGGAAGGGAAATGATAGGTGTGGGAGATGGATGAGGAATGATGGGTGTGGGAGATGGATGAGCCTCATCACTAGTGGATTCACATGAGATATTGAGATGACATGAATCATCAATATTAGGAGAGGGATTTTCTGCTGGCTTCCTTGTGAAGGTCCTTGGAGACTTGCGTGTTTCAGGTTGGGGTGGATGGTTAGAAGATGTAGATGGTGGGAAACTAGGATAGTTTATGGATGAAGGTGCAATAGTGGATTGTAAACTTGGTTGAATGAATGATGGTTGAGAAATTAGTGTAGGAGATGGCATGGCTAGATAGTTCACATAAGTTGGTGTCGAGGTGACTTGTGAACTAGATTGACTAACTGATGGGGGAGGAGTGACAGATTGAGGTATGACATATGAAGCGGATTGAGAGATGTAGGTGGATTGGGGAGGGGGATTTGTGTTAATGTAGGTAGGAATTGAAGATGGTAGATTGGGATAAGATGGAGGGGTTGGAGGAGAAAGGTAGGATAGAGTGGATTAGCAATAGCATGGGGGTTATGGTGATGGATTGAATGAACTGGAGGACTAGGATTATGGATTGGAAATTGGGTTGGAGGATAAGGGGATTTGGATTTGGATTTGGATTAGGGATGTAGTTAGTAGTGTTATTTTGGAAATGTGGAGCTTGGGATATGACTATGGAAGAAGATGGAGGCATGAATGATGAATGAGGGGGATATGTGGGCGAGGGATAATGAGATGGGTTTCCTTTGTTAAAGGTAGAGGAAGGGTAAGAAATAGGAGGTGGATTAGGATTGGGTATAGTGTGTTGATGTAGAATATATGGGGATATGATATATGGATGTGGAGTTATATAATTGACTTGGTAAGTTGGTTGGGATGAGGGATATGAATAGTTTGGAGTTCGGTTATTGCGAAGAATGTGTGAGTTGGATGGATTTGGTTGATAAGTTGGTTGAGTTGGAGGTATGGTTTGAGTGATGGGACTTGAAATATATGATTGATGTTCCTTAACCATTATATGAAACCTATCCATATTTACGATTCTTAGATGAGGGGTTTGGATTGGATTAGAATGATAATGATGTGATTGGATCAAGAAAGAATGATGAGACTGGATGAAGAGAGGTTAAAGCTGATGTGGATAATAGGAGAAAGAAAGTGAAGCTAGATTGGGGATGATTTAAGATAGAATAATGAGGATGAAAGATGTCAAATGCGAGAGGCAAGTTTAGGACTAGGAACAATACTTGGATTTTTTGATTGCGAGGGCAGGGCCTCAAAGATGTTGTTTTGATGTTGGATGTGAGGGCAGGGCCTCAAGGTTTGATTGATGTTGATTATGAGGGTAGAGCCTCAAGGTTTGATTGATTTGATTATGAGGGAAGGGCCTCAAGGTTTGATTGATGTTTATTTGGATGGTGATTAAAGTCAAAGGATTACGATGGTGCTCCTAAGACAAAAGTGGAAGAATTTAATGAAATGTGAAAGGCTAGATTGATAAAGAATTGATGAAATTATGGAGGAAAAGGTCTGATTTAGGAAAATTTACTTGATGGATCTTTAAGAAATTGAAAATGGTGGATTTTGGAAAAATGACAATCTCAGGTCAGAGACAACAATTGGTGAAACTGGGGGAATTTCCAATTTTTTGACTGAGTCTGACTGATCTAGATTTAACTTGGATGGATTTTTTTTTGTTCAATGGAAAGAAAAAATTGCAATCACACATCAAAAGGCATTGAATACACTATGTATACCTTGAGTCAAACATGGTCATTCAAATGTCAAAAACCACCCAACAAGGGACAAAGCAACCTTGAGGAGTAGGAGAAGTGTGTGAAACCTTTGACCAATGTTAAACAAGCAAAAGCCTACCTAAGGAAAATGGCTTAGTGTCAAAATCTTTTCCCACGCTGAATATTCCTTCTCCTCACACAAAGTGATATTGGCTTTATCCAGGGCTATGCATGTTGTGGGTTTTGAAAAGAGACTCAATGCTCAAATTGCATAAGCTCCCTCATGCCACAATCATGCTTTAGAATTCCCCTGGGAATACATATGTTGGGTGTAAAAATCTTCAGGGTATCTGGGTAAAGTCCACTTGGATCAATCCGTGCACAAAGATTATGATACTTTTGGAGGTAGAATGGGTAGGCTTCTACTTTAGCAAGTGTTTAGTAAGGTCATCCGTTCATGAATACCCCTTGTAGTTTTGAAAGCTAAATTAAGGTGTATAGCCCTAAAAGCACCCAAAATGTATAGTATTGCAAGAGAGATTCAGACATCTCAGCCCTACACAAGTTGAATGTACCCCCTTGCAGTATTGTAAAAAAGATTTTGAGACCAAAAAGGCCCTACAAAAACCCATTTGAGTGTAGTCTTGGCTAGCAAGATTAAGGCAATGAGGCCCTACAAACAAAGGAGCATTAGAGGTAGAAAATATGCATGTCTTCTCTCTCTTTGGATTGAAATAAGATTTTTATTATAGTGGGGTAGAAGTAGCCGGGTTCGCTTGTTCTCTAGTTAGGTCTTTCCCAAGAGATTTCTCCCTTGGTAGGCCCTCTAAAGGTTTAACTTGAAAAGCAATTAGATTGGCGACAAAAAAGGAGTCTAGATTTTTGATTTTCCCATTAGGGGAAAAGAGCATACTCTCCTATCCAGTATAATTTTCTCCACACATATGCAAGACAATCTTAGTTCATTCCCAAAGATTTAATTGTTTAACACAAAGAAAATGTGTCTAGGTTTTTGATCTTCCCAAAAGAGAAGAGAGCATACTCCCCAAATACTTGTTTTGGATTAGACAAAAAAGATCCCTCTATTTAGTCTACGTGCCTAAGAAATCAAAGAAAATGCTAACAATCATGATCGTTTGGTCGATTTAGATTAAGGAAAATTGCAAGACAAATGTGAGTAATCCTTTGAATTTGTGTCTTTGATAAGTGGTACTACAACACAACTAGTTAGTAGTTTCAGAAAGTTATCCTTTGGCAAGCGTTATAAGAACAAAACCACTCAAAAAGTTGTTAGAAAATGATAAATTAAAATCTGACAGAGCACAGATACTGATTTAGGGTGCAATTGTCAATTTTGTGTTTTTACCAAAAATAACAGAGTACAGAGAATATGCCAGAAAACACAAAAAACACATAAAATGCAATACTAGCGGAGACACCGGTCTGTGAAGCACAGATGCCAATCGATGGTTGGTCTAAACTGACATTTTCATAAATGCCAAAACATGAACCAACATTTGCACAGATGGTGTTGTACCTGTAAATCCAAAAAACATAGCAAACACAAAAAAAAAATTATTATTGTCTCTCTCTTAGTCCTCAAATCGATCACAAAAATCTATACTAAGATTGCTCAAGCCCTAAAAACTAAGATTCTTTAATGATTTATGATGATTTTTTCCTTTTAATGAAATTTTGACATTATAACTGCTTGTAAAATTGATCTTTGTTAAAGAACAGAATGTTAAAATACCAAAAAGCAGCAGGAAACACAATGAAACTTGATAAATGAAGGGTTAGGTTTGTAGAAATCTCAAGCAAAATGTTCCCTATCGGACATGCTAGTTCATGAGGTGCAGATGTCAATTTTGCGTAGATGCCGGACGACGGTTCAAGATGAACCAACATTTGTGCAGATGCCTCTGTGTAAAATGCAGACACCAATCTATAAAATCTGACAGAAATGACAGAAAAAGAGAGAAAAAAAATGTCAAAGGGATGTGGGTCCCACTAGGCATTCCAGAATGTATACAAGGAAAATATTAGCCTGCAATCACTCACAAAAACATGAAATCATTAGAGGGTTAAAATCCAAATTTTAAATGAGATAAAAGTAAGCATGAAAATACAAAAATATCCTCATATCATCAGATAGAGCTAAAACACGTTGCACCCAAGAGGCTTGTTTGATTTTCTCTCTTATGGAGGTGTGAATGTGCTCTCTCAAACACAATTTAATGACTTCCCCAAGTGAAAGATGATTAAGATTGATTCAAAATGCAACAATGGTGGGTGAGAGAAGGATTCAAGAACTAGTATGGAGCAACTAGTCTCAAACTTCTCCAAACAATGAAGCTACTATGAATGCAAAGTAATAAAGAAACTTTGATTTTACCAAATGATCCTAGCATGTAACATCTAAGTGATTTAAGCTTAAAAACAAAGAAACTAGAAATAAGAACTCTAAAGAAATTCTAGCATAATAATAATAGCAAATATGAGTGACTGATGGAATGCAAGAGAGGAAGGCCTCTTTTATAGAATTGAAAAGGAAATGGATGGTTGAGATTAAGAGGTGGAAGGGAGATGAGTGGCTAAGATTGAGGGTTAGGTTGGAAAAGTCAAAGGGGATTATGCACATGTTTAGAGGAAAATTACCTTTTAACCAAGGTTAGGAGATTTATTAGCAAGAGGTGAGATTTGGAGGGAATAAAGTGGGTTTAAATAAAGTGTTTTTATTTAAATCAAGTTTAGAAGATTTTTAGCCTTATGGAGGGATTTTAATAAATATGAATTTATTAAAAGGGGGATTTTTGAGGGAAATGTATTTAAATAAAATACATTAGGATAGTATTTATAAAATATATAAATACCATAGATGAAACTATTTAATTAATTTTAATTAAATAGTTAGATGAATAAAATGAAAATTAATAATAATATTAATATTTTTGGATGTCTACAATAAGAAACTACCATCCACAGTTATCAATCATCATATGTAACACCATTTTTAATGAGGAAACCCAATTTGGGAAAAACCTATGTGGAATTGTCACCCACAAAAAGAAATACTCTTTTGAAATATGGTCGGTTAAAATCCAATCCTGTTAAAGATTAGAATACACAATTGTTAGATGTGACCCTATTAGGAGTGGCTTGGTTAGAGGAATTTAAACATTCATCCTAGAATGTCACCTTTCACAAGGATTTACAAAAGGACTTGTTAGGTCTACTTGGTTAAGAGATTTTCTGTTACAAAGATTAATAAGAAACAATGTATTGAATTGATCTATTTCTTCAACTACCTTTGCTTGATCAAATCTCTTGTGCACTCTCTGAAACTATTGGCATCAAAAAATGATTAGTCTCTTCTTTGGACTATATCTTGACCTCTTTCTCTTCTTTGTTCACTCGATACGTTGACCACACCTCTACCATTCAACTCTTCAACTTGTCAACATCTATGTATAAACATACAGAATCAATAATAAATATGCCTTTATTTTGCCTCTTAATCTCATTGATTAGGTATTCCTTCAATTGCAATAATCCGTCAAATCATCTCTTATGAACTAATTCAATCTATGTGCAGCTCATTTAAATGATTAATCTTTGACTCCTAACTTGCACTTTTCTTGGAACTCACAACTTTCCTTTTTTCGCTTAATCTTCATCTCAGATCTTCAACTTGATTTTTCATTACCATAGATATTGTAAAAAATTTCGTCTTCATCCTTAGCATCTTCTTGATCTTTGTGCCTTCACATTAAATGTATTTTGATCCTTGACTTCAATCTCTATTCAAATTCTGTTCCGTTCTCGGTGACTCGATGACTTGATGACTATCTTCACTCGGGGTCTGAATTCACTCGGTTACCAACCTTTCTTGGTAACTGACCTTGCTCGATTGTCAACTTCGCTTGGTAGCCATCTTTGCTTTTGTCGACTGAACAACACTTTGCTTTACAAATAGACTTCTCACTGCTCGGTAAGTAGGCCTATTCCCTTTACTGACTTGACATTTTTTCTTTATCGACATAACAAAATCAAATGTTAAGCAAAAAAAATGATATCAATAGTACCTCATCGTTGTCTGATCTTTAATATTTGCCCAATAAAGTTCCTCTTTGAAGAATATGGAAACTTCATATAAACCAAAAATCAATTTCTTTCCATCAATCACAAAATAGCAAATGATCTAACCATTCTACTTGCTTGTATTCTTCTGAACTTGATCTTCATCATCATGACCATCAGTTGGTTAAGAGGAGAATATTACCTTGAAAACACCTTGGAATTCTTGGAGACATACCTTATTATGCTTGAATTCTTGAGCTTAAATATTGAGTGCTTATAAAATCTTGATTGTAGATGTGGATTCCACAATGAGGAGAGGTAGATTTATTTTATGTCTCTCACAAGAATTCAGAGGCTCAAAACTCTAAGTAAGCCAATGAGATTTTAAATTTCCATCTTAACTATTGAGATGAGCCCTCGATTTGAATTTTAGGGAAAAACTTAGGAAATAGGTTACCCTAACCAACCTATTCTTGGTAATAGGTCGCCTTGGATGACCTATTCCCACCAAAATGTGTAATTTTTTTTTAAGAATAAAGATTATGGAGCAGATGAAAAAATGATAAGTGGTACAAGGTTGAAGTACTAGAAATCAATGCAAGAGCCCATACATGCTAAAATGGGGCCTAATTGAGAATATAATTATAGGTGCTTACAATTTAGGATGGTATATTTGGACCCCACTTTAGTGGGAGTATGAGTCCACCTCATGCTCATGGTAAAGGAGAAGAAGAGGGAGAAAAAGAGAGATCATGGGTAAAACTGCAAAGAGATAAGACATCATTAAGTTTAAGGACACAAGCCCTGAAACCAAGGATCTTAACTTAGACAACCACGTGCAATGAAAAAAAAACAAAAGAAAAAAAAATTAAAAAAGAAAAAAGACACAAACAAACAAAAAATGGGTTAGTAAAAAAAACAAAACTCCGAATCAACTAGTTGAAGAGACCTTGATCAAGAAAATGTCTAAACTGGTAGCATCATATTTGAAAAACTTTTGCAAAAGTACAAGTGGTCACATGGAAAGGGAAAGAGCATCACCAAAGACAATACAAAACTCCATGGTCCAACCCACTAGTAAAGCTATGAGAGAATGGAGACAAGAGAGAGAGACCATGAATATGACAATCTAGCAAGTTGTGTTATGCTAGGTGATTCATAGAGGAAAAGAGGAGGACAGATTAGAAATGATAGAAAGTTGTGTTATGCTAGTTTCACTCGTCCCGAATAGAAAGAAAAGGTGGAATTCATGGTCTAGAAATTTGTGTTATGTTATTCAATTCTACTTAAGGATAACCAAGAGAATCATTATCCATAAGGAAATCTACCAAAGGGCATCAGTCCTAAGGAAAGCATTATCTCTAGAGAGATCTAGAAAAAATCAAGGAAAACATTGTCTCCAAGGAAAATGAAAAACAATTCACATGGTGCAAAAGGATGAAATTATCAATAGTCTAACAAGTTGTGTTATGCTAGTCAACCCATCGAAAAGGATAACCAAGTGAAGCATAGTCCACAAGGAAATATGCCAAAGAGGATCAATACTAAGGAAAACATTGTATCCAAATGGATCCATTTCCAAAGGAGGATTAGGACTAAGGAAAACATTGTCTCCCAAAAAATCCACTGAATAGGTTCATTCCTAAGGAAAGAATTATCTCCAAAGTGATCCACTGAATAGTTTACAAGGTTGAATAATGTACAAGGAGGATGCATGTATTCCCCCTCCTTGTGATGGAAACACAAGACTATGGTAACATCACAAGAAAAATATAAAAAAGATACTTACTTCTAACAACAAGGAGATATCCTTAAAACAACAATGAATGTAATAACCTAGGAAAAGAGGGAAAACTCTTGTGAGCCAATGAAAAGATAATTGTGAAAGGATATCTTGTAACATGTGGAAAGAGACCCTCTAAAAGAAGAAATATTTATTACAAGACATCAAAATCCAAGAGTATTTCTTGAAAAAAAAATAATCTTCAAGGCAAAGAGGGGGAAGAGAACAAGAATGCACCCTTTTAGGCCCTCCCCCCTATTGCTAGGTGAAAAAGGGAATCTTAATGAAGGATGACACATTTTAATCCCCAAAGTAAGGGTATTTATTTAGGATGAACATGCATTTGCAAATAAGGAAGAGGTTATGATCAATGATAGAAACCTCTTACATAAGAGGGAATCCCAAATAAAAACAAATAATTTCATATAAGAAAAGAATGTCACGTGATAAAAAAAATACCACTCCACCAAGGAAAGCAGATCCTTAGAAAAATAGGAAAGAGATGCAAAGAAAAAATACCTTGCCCCCCAATCATAGAGGAAAGAGAAAAGTTAGCACATTATCCATGATAAGTTAATGATCACTTGCAATAGATATACACTTCCAAACAAGGAAGATATTGTAAACAAGCATATCAAATTCCAAAAAAAGAGAAAGATCTTAAGACAATAAAGTCTGTGCAAGGAATGAAATTATGGTATAATTGATACAAATAACAAAGAGAAAATAAATCTTTAAAAAAATAAAGGAAAACACATTAAGAATCCTAAGTGAAAAGATCATTTATAACATATATGCACTTTGAAACATGAAAAATATTGTTACCAAATATGGAATACTTTGCATAAAACAAACAATTCTATGCAAGAAAGGATATGCCACTATGAAAGATACAAATCTAAAAAGGGAAAATGGGTCCTTTGAAAATTGAGAATGATTAAAGAGAGGAAAATTCCCCCCAAGGGGAAAGAAAAGGGAAAATGACCTATTGTGCTTCTCACCATGAAGAATTGAAAAGTTAAAAATAACATCATGCAAAACAAAGGGCTGCCAATAAAGTAAGCCACTAAGATCACATGATGTAGAGAAACATAGTAGACAAATGGGATGCTAAGATATGTTTTTTATATCAAGAAAAAGTATAAGATCCATCATTAAGGTAATAAAAAGCTCCATCTACTAAAATATTGAACAAATTGTCTAAATTAAATACAACCAGCAAGAGAATGTTTATTGCAATGATGAAAAAGACATAGAAAATCACTATTATAAGATCTTTGAGGTTTTGAAAAATTTCAAAAAGGAAATCAAATTTTAGTATCATATTTAAGTCTCCAAAATATTCTCTTAGCCAAAGCCAAATGATCATCAAAGGAGGTGTAACAACAAATGGTATTGGTAGAAGGATTTTTAAAGAAGGATGTCTAAGTTATGGGGGAGAAGGATCAATATGATTGGGGGAAGAAAGAAAGGTGTTGTATTGATTTATAAATACTAGATCACTTCTAGTGACTTGTTACTAGTAAATTTGGGGCATATTTCTGATGACCTCTCATTAAAATTCTGACCGGACTTCGTTAGAATACCAAAAAAATCCACCGTCAAAAACTTGTCATCGAAATGTTCGATGTCGCTCGCCAGTGTTGGAATTCTGATACTAATATGTGTCAGATTTTTGAAAAGAAATTGCACTTGAGGATACTATTTCTCCCACAACATCATCTTCAGTAGAACTTGACCTGTCATCAGAATTTTGACAATAGCTAGGGGCTACCATTCTAACAAGAATGTTGTGTGTCCGATGACATCCTCAACAGTGGATTTTGATAGGTTTTTAGAAGTATGGTGACCATCAAGGGATGCACATATGATGAGGACGCTGTAGAACATACAACATCCTCATTGGTGGAAATTGAGAGGTCATTGGATGTTTGATGACCTCAGGGGCTGCACATCCGATGAGGATGTTGTTGGACATGCAACATCCTCATCGGTGGAAATTGACAGGTTGTCAGATTTCTGATGACCTCAGGGGCTGCACATATGACAAGGATGTTTTCAGACATACAACATCCTCATTTCTGGGATTTGAGAGGCCGTCAAAGTTCCAACGACATAAAATTTTTTTTATAACAATAATACAAAATAAAATCCACATCAAATAAGAGACTAAGATTTATATGCTAGATTTTATTTTAGAAAGTTCTACATTGGATTATCACTCGAGATGACCACAAAATTGAGGGCATACAAAGAAAAAATTATTTTTCTTTGCAACACTATAGTAACCTCTCAATTTGGGGAGATTTGTAAGGCAATGTACTTGGTTTGTAATGTGATCAATGTATCCGAGGATACTGTTTCTCGATCTTCTACAAGAAGTTGCATTTGAGGATACTATTTCTTGGTGGCTCTCATTTAGCATTGATTCTTTTGATGAAAATTCCTTTTTGGGTTTCTTTTCCATAAACTTACCACTAAATTTTTCCTTTGGCTCGGTGTTTTCAAAATATGCATTCTTCCATTTTGGAAAAACAATATTCTTCAATCTTACCCCAAATTAGAAATTATTCCCCAAAGTTCCTAAGATTTAGAAAGGTCATTTTTTCTTTATTTTATTTTCGAATCCCAATGTGATACTTTAGAACATGATACTTTTTTGTATCTTAAGTGCCAATCTTAGTTAACAATGTTTGGAAGGAATTAATATAGTCCTAAATTGACTAGTATTTTTCTTGTTGAAGCAATCATCATTGCATATATTTCTCTTTTTATAGAGGCATATAACTCCTAGAATAATATTACACTCTAACACATAAGTATTTCTTATCCTCATAGGGTGACACTTTGGAAATATCAACCAATTATTTGATCATCATCCTTATTCTCAAAAGGATATAGAAAATGAAAATCTTCCTCCACTCCTTGTCTTCTGTCATCAAATTTTTATGGGGTATTATGCCAAAGGCTCCTATGGCATTCACAATATCTACTAATACCTCTACTTTCTTCGTGTCTTTCTATAATATTGGTGCCTAAAATAAAAAATCCTTTGTTGGTTGTTTTCTCATGAACTTACTACCACCTTCCTTTGGCTTGCTGTTTTGGAAAGACGCCTTCCTCCATTTTGTCTAAATAATTCTTCAATATTTCAAGATGCAACGCTTCTTTGTATCATGGATGCCAAACTTTGTTGACAATGCCTAGAAAGCTTTAGTATAGTCCTAAATTGATAAGTCTTTTTTTTTTGACACAACTATCATTGCATATACTTCTCTTTGTACATATATCCATCATAATATTCCTTAATTTATTTCATAAATTATCCTTGCACACATGGAATTATCATTCATTACTACATCAAAATGTTGATTATTAGGGTTTACCTCCATTGATAACAACTTAGCTTCCCATGATTCTTGAGCATGAAGCTTGGATTTAAGTAGGGCAAGTGTTATTACCTCAAAATCTAAAAAGATGTTCCAAATGTTATTTTAATTGGGCATTCTAAGGGACATGACTACCAAATAGTTTTCTCATTAATTTTATATTTGATTATAGGTTATCCTAAGTGTGTTAGAGAAGTTTAGAAAACTAGGTCACCATCTTCATGTTTTGTTTAATGAAATCCTTGAAGAGGTACAATGAATCAACTTGTTCTTCAACCATCATGTATAATGGAAGTTAGTTTGATGTATCTCATCTTCAATTCAAGTTTATTATATCAGTTTACATTCAATGAACATACATGAGGGAATAAATTTGATACTACTAATTTTAAATATGCTATGAATTTAAAGAACAATACACAAACGAGTTGTTGAATGTATTGTAACCATTAATTTGACAAAAAATATATATTTTGAATTGACAAACAAGATAGTTTTACTAGAATTGATATATCATCCGAACTTCACAAAACTATACTCTATGAAAGAGATATGCACCTTCTCCTTTGTTTTACTTTGAATACAATAAATTTATATATTTCCAATACCAAACTAGAAAACCTATTAAAAATAATAAAATAAGCTTCCTAATAGAAATTGGAGTGAACATATTTGGTAATATGACCCATATCCAAATGAATAGTCAAATAAAAAAAAACTACATAATTACAAATTTAGAATGGATGTTATTTAATTTTGGCACCCCAACTTGACAAGATCATAATTGATAAGTAAGAGATATTTTTCAGAGCAAGATCATAATTTCTATTTGGAATATTTTTTTAAAGGGTTTAACACTTTTGATTCTAAACTATGGACAAGCAAGGTCAAAAGTGTGGACCTCATCCCAACATAAGTACTCAATAATAACACCTCCATTGGGGTTTGAATTTTGGTAGCGAGAACAACACTGCCACACTTACACCATCATAATATGCCAATATAAATAGTTTTTAAACCCCAAAATGACAAGGTCATAATTCAAATTGAAAAAAAGTCTTAGTTCCTAACCTAAAAACATACAATTGTCATAGCCTCAAAATGTCATTGGATCATACAATTTCCATCTAAATGACCCAAAATGTCATTGGATCGGTTGATATAATCCTGGAGGGTTGATATAAACATGCATTTTTAAAATGAGACTTTAATATTAGATTCAATAGTTAAGAATACATAAAATTTTAAGAAAGTCCTAGGGGACACAACTTTGACCACATATATTGTATTCCAGTTTCATAAATTGAATTAGGACCACAATGAAATATATTCAATTTTCAAATTTTAAGATTTATGTTTTGAGAAGATCCTATTTTTCAATGCATAAATAATCAACTCCTTAACATTTACAATTACATACATTTTGATAAAATATATGTTTTGACAAGATCCTATTTTTCAACACAAATAATCAATTCCTTAACATTTACAATTACATATATTTTGATAAAAAATCTAACTAAATATTATATTTAATTCATTTGAATTTTATAGATTTGATTCTACATTTGTATTATCCAAATCCTAGGTTCTAAATTGTAAAATTTTATTAAATTGTTTAATCATTTATTCAAGTAAATTTTAGTATGGCATTTAGTTTCATTGGAATAGCTAAAAAACAAAGACATAAATAGTTCTTCCAATTATGGCATGGAAGCTTTATAACCACACAACACGATGTATAAGAAAACATTTCCTACTCCAACCATGTCCCATTTGAGGGGGGCTTTCTAGCCTCTCAATTTGGGAAGATTTTTAAGGAAATGTACTTGGGTTGTAATGTGATCAATGTTTTCCCTACTGCAACTATTATGGTTGGAAATGAGTCTAAAAGCACCTACAAAATTTATAAGCATGGAACATATTTGGTAACTCTTCAAAAGCACGGACCAACTTTTTTGGGGAGGTTCTTCTACATTTATTAGACTCATGTGCTTTGCACATATATTGATAGATATATCACAAGGAAAGAAATTCTTGGTCACTTATAGTAGCCATGATACATGTAAAGGGAAAATTTAAACATGGATCCTAAATGATCTCCCATGTTTAATTTAATTTCATATCATGGTAAAGTAAGATCATCTTTGAAATTTGAGCCAGCAGGGGACATTACATTTGGCACCAGCTAGCATAAAACCATAAGTGCAAGTTTAACCTTCCAAGCACAGATTCATCCTGCAAGTACAAGTTCATTCCCTGAATTTTTCTTTAGTGTCTTTTCAATCTATGGATGACCTACACCTAGATCCATTATGGTTCAATTTGGCATGTAAAAGAGCAAGTAATTTTTTGAAATCAAGCAAGTTAACAAAACTTGTTATGCATGCAACAAACATGGTCATTTGGCAAGAGATTGCAAAAAGGTAAGACCCTTCAATGGTTATTGTTTCTCTTGTAATAAATTTGGTCACAGGGCTATACATTGCATAACTTAGTCACAACAGAATCAAAGAAGAATGAATCAAAACAATCAGAGAAATCAACCTCAAAGGAATTTGCAGAACACTACATGTCAGATATGTAACTACAATGGACACACAACAAAGAAATGCAGCATGATGA
>MU224009.1:227368-237730 GCA_018584345.1 Thuja plicata
CAAGGTTTCCCCGTAATCATATCATGTGTTATGAGTTGTTATGTTAAGCTTCATTCTATGTATGTTTGATTTATGTTTAAGTTGCTGAAAAGTAATTAATAGACAAACACTGATTCACCCCCCCTCTTAGTGTTTCTAACACATTATGCTCTTTCAAAGTAATAAACTTATCAGTATCACCAGTCATATGGTCTGAGAAACTACTATCTATAATCTAGGTATCATTTTTACTTGTGGTATTAGGGATTTTTCCTCAACATAACTTTCTTCATCAGACTCATCCTTAATAGAAACATATAAAAATTCTTCTTCTTCATCATTAGTGTCATCATCAGATGATCCTCCTTTAACAATGTAGCATGATTTCTTTCCTTTTTTCTTAAAGTCTTTAAATCTTCTAAATCCATTTTCTCTCTTGTTGTTATCCTTATTGTCTTTCGTCTCATTATTGCCAGGACAGTTAGAAGCTATGTGACCAATCTTATTGCATGTAAAATATTTCAAAGGTAGCTTACCTTTGTACTTGCATTTACCTCTTGGTAGCCTTCTATCCATTAAAGCTTCAAACTCAGCTCCATTCTTTTTATCTTTGGCATATAGCTCTTCAAGCTCACTTGTACAACTATGAAGTATTTCACTTGCACTACTTGCATATTCATCACTATATCTAGAATATCTAGACTTTCCAATAGTCAAAGATGATTTGAATACAGATTCAATCTTAGAAGTAGTAGGCAAAATATTATCAAAATCATTTAGCTCAAAATTAGTTAGCTTACAAATTGTATCATCCAAAGTAACAATCATTTGTGGAATGGATCCCAGTTCTTGAATAGAAGACACTCAGATGACATAGATAGGTAGTAGTGTTCTCAACATCTTTCTTGAAACATCTTCTTCTTCAATGGTTCCTCCAGCACCTCTAATATAAATAACAATCTCTTTTAGTCTTGTGTTGTATGCTATAATGTTTTCTCCTTCTTGCATTATCATTGATTCAAACTTTCCTCTCAAGATCTCAGCCTTAGCCTTCTGAACATGTTGATCTCTGCCATAAACTAGTGCAAGCTTATCCCACATCTTCTTAGTTGTATCACAATCTTGTAGATCATTGAACTCTAGGTCAGCGAGAGTAGAAGATATCTCTATCATAACTTGTGTATGTTCTTGTCTTTCTCTTATCTGCTCAAGTATAAAAGGACCAATCGGTGGAGGTGATTACTCATTGTCAAGATGATTTAGTGCATAATCTCCAATACCAGATATGTGAAGCTTCATCCTATTCTTCCATTTAGAAAAGTTATTCCTATTCAACTTCGGTGCTTCCCTATGGTGAGCGGGAGTGGGAGCAGAGCATGGGAGCTTGGAACATGGGAGCTGTGAAATTCAAGTTTGAATTTGGGTGGGAATAGTTTGAAGGAGGTAGGATCCTCTGAGTATAGTAAGAAGGACAATGGGAAGGACAATGAGAACCAAGGGAAGGACCCCAATGCTGGTCTGGCGCCTAGGGTCCTGGGTGGGGGACCCAGGACTGACAAAAGAAAAAAGCCTTCCAAAAAATGGGCATCCCTTTTTGGAGTCAAACCCTCAGGTAAATCTTGTTTACCACCGGTTAAGAACACTTCAAGACCTTCTTAAGGTAGCTTTGAAATAGACATCCCAGACCAGATTATTGATCATTCTATAGCTAGAATGAATAACTCCCTGGTTGGAATATTTTTAGGGGTTAGACCAAATATTGAAGTGGTAAGGGCCTTCGTATCCCGAAGATGGGGTATGAAAGGGAAAGTTGATGTGGTAGCTATGGAAAAGGGATGTATGTCTTTTTTTTTTTCTCTTGTGAGGAAGATAGAATGAATGTCCTATGCAATGGGCCTTGGATGATTGGGAAAAACACTCTTATTCTCCAAAAATGGCGTCCCAATTTAGTCTTCAAGGAGGAAGCTGTCAGTCAGGTCCCTATATGGATCAAGCTCCATGGTTTGCCTCTTGAATACTATTTGGAGGATATATTTTCAGGGATAGATAACTCATTTGGAGAACTTCTCTCTATAGATAACTTTACTGCTTCCAGGAGAAGACTCACCTACATAAGGATTTGTGTCGGCATTACTCAGGATACTTATATGCCAGAGAAAATAAATCTAAAATCTAAATTGGGATCGTGGGAGAAAGCTATTGAATATGAAAAAATACCTTTTGCATGTTTTCACTACAAGAAAGATGAACATTGGGCAAAGAAGTGCCCGACAAAAGTTATCCAGAAAAATAATAAGAAATAGGTTCCTGTAGGGAGGACTATCAAAGATGGAAGAGAGATAGCAAGGGAGGGCCAACAAAAAGAGAAAAAGGGACAAGATAGTAAATCTAACACTATTAATAATGCTTTACTGGAAAATAAAATGATATCCAAACCTATTGCAGTAACTCTTACAAATAATGAGGATCCTAAGAAAGGTGAAAATGAGGGACAAAATAAGGATATAGAAGAAGCCCAAGTGGAAGAAGGGGAGATTATAGAAATAGTAACAGTGGATATAGAAGATGAAGAAATGGAAGATCCTAATCAAGAGAAAGAGGATAAACAACAGGAAGGGAGACCAGAGTCTAATACTCAAGAAGTGATTGAAAATACTAAAGAGCAGCAAAAACAACAGGATATAGTGGTGAGTCAAGAAACCCTTAATCAATCAGAAATGACTCCTAAGGGGGGAAGAAATCATGAAAATGAAACACCTAACTGGGGGGGACCCTATATAGATAAGCCAAATCCTTGTAGGGGAACAAAGTGAAATGGAAGATGAGAAAGAAACTCTAGGAGAGAAAAAAAAAGGATAGAAGGACAAAGAGCTACCAATCAGAAAGGTAGCAACAAGAAGTAGTAGAAATGGAGATGTGGGAGCTATTATATCTTCGCCAGGGAGGCCGTCAAACCAAAATGTGAGAAATAAGGAGGCCAAAAAGAACATTGCGGATGGAAGCCAGCAGCTTCTGGAGGTAGGATCCTTTGTTAAATCATGAAGATTATATCATGGAATATTAGGGGAATGAATAATCCCCATAAGAAAGACATTGTTAGGAATATGATTAGGGATAATATACCAGATATTTTTTTGATTCAAGAAACAAAAATGCTCAAGGATAAAGTAGAAAGGCTTAGATTTTTTAAGAATGGGACAACTTGTGGGGGTGACTCTAATGGTGCTTCTGGGGGCATTGCCACTATATGTAATGAAGACATAATAAAAGGGAATATAATATATCAAGGTGATAATGTGGCTTGTATTAGGTTTAGGCATATGAAGGATAATACCTCCTGGTTTTGACTAATATTTATGCTCCCAACACTAAAAAAGGTAGAGAAGTCTTTTGGAAGCAGCTGTCTTCTTTGAGAAATTCCTTTATTAATGAAGAATGGATTGTTATGGGAGACTTCAATACCCCCTTAAGAGAAAATGAAAAAATTGGAGGAAGCCAATCTAATCTGGACAGCAGGATGGACCTCATGAATTTTGTTGACTATCATTTTCTCCATGATATAGAGTTATAGGGAAATGAATATACCTGGACTAATAGAAGAAATGGAAAGGACCTCATTCAAGTTAGGCTGGATAGGGCTCTCATTACTAATGAATGGTTCACTAATTATTACTGTTCTTTATTGGCTCATATAAGGGTGGGATCGAATCATAATCCCATAACCTTTTCGACAGACCCAATTGATAAGAAAAAAAACTTTCCATTCAGATTTGAGAAAATGTGGACTTTGCACCCACAACTTGAACAAAGGATAGAGGAATGGTGGAAAATAAATATTAAGGGTACTGCCATGTTCATCCTAGCTAAAAAACTTAAAAATTTCAAGGATAATATCAAAGCTTGGAACAAAGAGACTTTTGGAAATATATTCACTACTAAGGCTAGTGTCAGTTTAGAGATTAAGGAATTCCAGGACAACATCCAAAAGGATGGTTATGCTTATATTTCAAGAGATCAAGAGAATGGGAAGTTGGTCAAGATGCATGACATTATTGCAAAAGAAGAAACTTTTTGGAGACAAAGATCGAGAAAGATTTTCTTGAAGGAGGGAGATATAAATACTAAGTATTTCTTTATGACTACGCTAAAACACTGAATGGCTACTAGGATTTCTAAGCTCAACATTAGTGGAACTATTTCTAATAATGAGGAGGCAATCAAATTGGAGGATAATTTTTTTTTCAAAATTTGTTGCAAAAGGATAGTGAGGTCAACAAGGATGAACAAAGGGAGTTTCTGAAGTGCATTCCAAATATTCTTAATGAAAATCAAAATGTCGGACTCAATGCTATCCCTTCTAACTCTGAGATTAAAAAGGTTGTCTTTTCTTTTGAGGGAGAAAAATCCCCTAGGTTGGATGGTTTTCCTATGTTATTTTTCCAATCTTTCTGGAATATTATTGAAAAGGAGGTGAATAATGTGGTTAAAGAGAGTTTTGGAACTAGAAAAATTCTGAAGGAGCTGAATGGAACCTTTATAGCCCTTATCCCCAAGAAACAGGGAGTTGATAAGATGGATCATTTTAGACCTATCAGTTTGTGCAAATCTATTTAAAAAATTATTTCTAAGGTTCTAACTACTAGGATTTTGGCGATTCTCCCTTCTTTGATCTCTTTTCAACAAAATGGTTTTGTGCCTGGGAGAAAAATCATGGACTCTATCATCACTATTCATGAAAATGTTCATTCTCTTGTGATGTCTAGGAAGGAGGGCCTTCTTCTGAAATTGGATATGTCTAAAGCTTATGACATAGTGGACTGGGAGTTTCTGGTGCAAGTCCTGATGGCTTTTGGATTTAACAAAAAATGTACTGATCTCATATTCCAGCTTATTTCTTTAGCTACTTTTTCAGTTTTGGTTAATGGGTTTCCTATCTCATTCTTTAAATCTTCAAGGGGCTTAAGACAGGGGGATCCCCTGTCCCCTGTCCTATTTATCCTCATGGCTGAATGCCTAGGAAGCTATATGGAAAATCAGGTGAGGAAAGGAGAAATTAAAGGGTTATACCCATCTTCAGAGAACCAAGTTTTCTCTCATCAGTAGTTTGTTGATGATTCAGTGATTATGGGAGAAGCCTTGGTTAAAAATGATAGCAATATAAAGAAAGCTCTGACTAATTATGGGAAAGCTTCTGGCCAGATTATAAATTGGGGAAAGAGTTCAGTGTATCTCTTTAATGTCCTTGACAGAAGAAAGATGAGAATCATATAGATTTTAGGATGCGATCTGGGGACTATGCATGGTACTTATCTTGGTCTCCCTCTCTGCTTGGACCCTCCTAATACTTTTTGGAGCTCCTTAGTGGAAAAATTTCACAGTAAACTTGCGGGATGGAAAGGGATGCTCCTAAGTCAAGCGGGTAAAATCTAGATTCTTAGAGCTACCCTCCAAGGTCTCCCTCTTTATGCTTTGAGCATTTTTAAAATCCCTAAAAAGTTTGGTGAAGCTATTGAAAAAATTCAAAAATAGTTTCCGTGGACAGGGATGGAAAAAAAAGGATAGCGCTTATAGGTTGGGACAAAGTTTGTTGTTCGATCAAGAAAGGTGGCTTAGGGCTAAGAAGAATTAAGAACTTGAATGAGAATCTCCTTACTAAATTAATATGGAGATATTATAACTCAAAAGGAGAATGGAATCTTATATGGGATAACAAGTATAATAAGGATAGGCCTAATCTTGATGCCTTTCTGAATGAGGTTAGGGAGAGGGTTGGGTCTTTCATATGGAAAAATGTTATGAAAAACAAATACAAAATCAAAAAAGGAATTAAGTGGAAAGTGGGTAATGGTAGAAAGGGTCTTTTTTGGGAAGATGAGTGGCTTCTTCATTCCCCCCTCAAGGAATGCCATGAATGGAGTATCTTTGAGAATCAGTGTAAAACTATTTTTGGAAGGAAAGTTGAAGACTATTGTAAAAGGGATCACTAGAAAGATTTATCTATCATTGATATTAGATTGGGACATCTTAACAAAATTCTCAACTCAATCAATCTGATTGAGGAAGAGGATAGGATCATTTGGAAACACAGTACTGATGGTAACTTAACTATCTCTTCTCTATACCATTTGGAGTTTGAAGACCTTATTGAGCCTTTTTGGGCGAAAGTTTGGGATAAAAACCTCATTCCTAAAATTAATTTTTTTTTCTGGATAATGATGCAAAATAAAATTTTGACTAGTGACAATCTCAGAAAAAGAGGTATGACTATTGTTAACAGGTGCTACCTATGTAAGCAAGAGGAGGAAAGTGTGGGACATATCTTCATCCACTGCCCCTTTATCAGAAAGATCTGGGATTTCTTTTTCTGAATCCTTAATATTGAGTGGGTTTTCCCTGATAATTTGGAGAGTCTTTTTAAATCTTGGATCTATCCATCAAAGCATGACACTGTTGTTAAGATTTGGAATTTTGTCCTCCCCCATGTTTACTGGGGGGTCTAGAGAGAAACAAATGATAGAGTGTTCAGAGATAAAATGAATAGTGAGGAGGTTTTCTTTAAGATTAAGAGAGCCATAAAAGAGAATCTTATGTTACAGGATAGAGTGTTGGAACCTCTACAGAAGAATGATATTAACCTATTCAAAAATTGGAAAATCAATGGAAATTCCCAAAAAAAGGATAACAAAGCTAAAAGAGAGGATGCTAGATGGGATTGTCCCACGAAGGGATGATAGAAAGTCAATTTTGATGGTGCCTCTAAGGGAAATTTGGGGGTGGGAGGATGTGGCATTGTCACCATAGATGAAAATGGTGTCTGTATATGTATAAAAGCTATTCCCATTGGTAATCAAATGAATCATCTTGCAGAAGCCTGTGCGGCTCTTCAGGGTTTTTAGCTAAAGAGAAAGGTAGCACTAAAGTCTAGTTAGAAGGGGATTCTCTCAACATAGTCAAGTGTTTAATAATGACACTCCCACTTCATGGACTATTTATAATATTATTCAAAAAGCCAAAGATATTATGCGCTCTTTTGAAAAATTTATTGTTACACATAATTATCGGGAGGCAAATGGTGTTGCTGATTGAGCGGCTAATACTACTTGTAAGAGTGATGATGTGGAATAGTGGAATGATGGAAATGATGTGCCAATTCAAATGAAATTATTGCTTGAGAGTGATCAATTGAGGATCCTTCAGCAAAATAATTACAAATGAGTAAGAAAATGGGCAGAAATAAGAAAAGGGTTGAGCCTGTTAACTGTAACAACTGGAAGAAAAAGCACAGAGTTTGGAAAATTGTGAAAGAGGGTGGGCTGACTATTTTTATGGAATGGCTCCATGGTAGGAATCCTTCTATTTCTAGGATATTTACAAAATCATGGAAAGAGGGAAAGGTCTTGGTTGGTGATCAGTATATGGAGGTAATGGAGGAGATCATTGCTGAAGCTACGGGAATGGGTATGGATGGAATTAAGTTTTATCGAGATAGATTGATCTTAGATAAAGCTTTGGAGACTTTCCCAGAAGATGAGAAGGAAAAGAACAGACTGGTCAAGATTGATGCTTCCTACCATAATCTGAAGCACACTTCCAAACCTTCGAGGTATGTCCTATATGTGATCATCAAATATGTCACTCTTGATGGTAGGTTTACTAGGGCGTATGGGCACCATTTCAAGTTATTAAACCATTTTAGGCACAAGGTTAAAGTTAGTTTACCTTACTATCTGCTCAGTTTTTTAGATGCTACCTTTTCTAGTTTAAAGAAAGATTTGAAGGGGGATCATGCATCCCACCAATGGCTTATGTTGCTCATATATGAGGTGCTAAAAACTAAGAAAGTGGAAAGGCCTCTAGGGAAGAATATCTTGAAGGATGAAGAAGAGACTGAAGCGCATGAAGATGATAGCATGTATGGGGAAGAAATAGAAAGTGAAGAGGAGTCCAAAGGGTTTAAAACCCCTAAATCTATCATAAAGGGTGTTTCAAAAAACCAGAAGAAACCCTACTCTGAAGGGGTTGAAACAGAGAAGGATAGTGATGAGGAGATTGGGGAGGGAAGCAAAAAGAAAAAGGGTAAAAAGATAACCAAGAAGAAGATTCAGAATGAGGAGTTGGAAACAGAGACTGAAATTGAGGAGGTGAAAAAGGAGGATTAAAAAAGAAAACGTAGGGAGGGTAAGGAAAAAGTTAAAATTACCTGTAAGAGTAGCCATTCCAGCAAGAGGAGAATTAATCTTACCTCAGATGAGGAAGATTTAAAGGATAATATAGAGGAAAACCATGAGGATAAGGAAATAGGGGACAATAGGGAGGAGAAAAAAGATGAGGTCATTGAAGACACCAGTCTCAGGGAGAAAAATGAAGAAAATAAGAAGGAAGAAGGAAATACAAAAGGCGATAAGAATACTAGAACTGATGAAGATTCTGGATGAAAGGATTTTGATTTCCACAAAAATGTGGACACAGGGGAGCATGGATTTTCTGTGGACAACAAAGATTGCATTGCGAGTTTCACTGGTCTGGTAAGCAATCTGATTGATGATAAGAATAATCTAAAAAAACAAGTTGATATTATAAAGGCTGAGATAAATATTCTCAATAGTATGGGAATTGGGGAAAAATAGGTGGCTATTTGTCTAAATGAAATGAAAGAAGTGGTAGGGAATTCTGAAGCCCAGGTGAAGTTTGTTAATAAAGTGGGGACAATGGAGAGAAAAATAAAAGATATCCAAGACAAGGCTGAAAAAGATAGTAATGTTGAGAAGATCACGAATCTGACTACTAAGGTGGAGAGGTTGGAGGCTATGGTTAAAAAAATCAGGGAACAATGTCTAATTAGTCTCAAAGCTTACTGTGGCCATGTGTAGATTTTGATGGACAAATTGGACAGGTATAACAAGGAGAAGGAGAGCAGAGAGATCAAAGAGGGTATTGGCCCAGGATCGCGGACCAGAGCTAGCACAAAGAAGAATAGTCCTAAGGAGGACAAAGACACTGTGGAGCTCAAGATTTTGGTCAACAACATGCAGATTATGATCATCAAAGTGAAGGAACTTGTGAAGGGAATGTAGCTATCCTTTTCTTTGTCCCTTTGGGGTTTTTTACTATTCCTATTTTTATTGCTATTTATGTGGGACTTTTTTGGCTTGGTTGATTGTTTTTCTGTTTCCTTTCCTTTTTGGGTGCTCAGGCACAATTGTATATGCTCTTTGTTGAATATCTATTTTTAACTCTTTAGGTTTTAGGTCCTTGTAAAACCTGTTGATCTTTATTACTTTGTAAAGGTTTTGGGTCCTTATAAAACCTGTTTTTACTTAATCAGGACTTTGGTGCTTCCCTCTTAAACATCTTCAGATCTTTAACTCAAGTACATTCAAACTTATCTTCTCAAAGCACTAGCTCTGATACCAATTGTTGGTTTTTCCCTACCAAATGATGATTTACTAAGAGGGGGGGTGGGTGAATCATAAAATATTTAAACTTAAAACTTTAATAATTAACCTCTAATTCAGCTCGGTAACTTAAATAACAACAGCAATCAAAACTTGTAAACACTTCACAAAATTGATAAACAACATGTAATATAAGTGTATACAAGGAAAATATCAACCAGCAATCGCTCACAAAAATATGAAATCATTAGAGGTTTAGGATCCAAATTTCAAATGAGATAAAAGCAAGCATGAAAATATAAAAATATCCTCATATTAGCGGATAGAGAAAAAACAAGTTGCACCCGAGAGGCTTGTTTGATTTACTCTCTTATGGAGGTGTGAATGTGCTCTCTCAAACACAATTTCAAGACTTCCCCAAGTGAAAGATGATTAAGATTGATTCAAAATGCAACAATGGTGGATGAGAGAAGGATTCAAGAACTAGTATGGAACAACTAGTCTCAAACTTCTACAAATGATGGAACTACTATGAATGCAAAGAAAGAAAGAAACTATGATTGATTTTACCAAATGATCCTAGCATGTAACATCTAAGTGATTTAAAGAAACAATAAATAAGAACTCTAAATACATTCTAGCACAATAATAATAGCAAATATGAGTGAGTAGTGGAATGCAAGAGAGGAAGGTCTCTTTTATAGAATTAAAAAGGAAATGGACGGTTGAGATTAAGAGGTGGAAGGGAGATGAGTGGCTAAGATTGAGGGTTAGGTTGGAAAAGTCAAAGGGGATTGTGCACATGATTAGAGGTAAATCACCTTTTAATAAAGGTTAGGGGATTTATTAGAAAGAGGTGGTATTTGGAGGGAATAAAGTGGGTTTAAATAAAGTGTTTTTATTTAAATCAAGTTTAGAAGATTTTTAGCCTTATGGAGGGATTTTAATAAATATGAATTTATTAAAAGGGGGATTTTTGAGGGAAATG
>MU224009.1:237861-288185 GCA_018584345.1 Thuja plicata
TTAATAATAATATTAATATTTTTGGACATCTACATTTTGCCCCTCTTTGACGTGGCGTTGCAGGTGACATTGTGTCAAAGACAAGAAAATGAGTTTCCCCAGAGGAAGTGAGTTTTTAGGATTCATGTCAAAGCAACAATGGTAAGAGGTGGTGCCCCCTCGAGAAAAGGATGCAACAAGAGAAACGTGTGTGGGATTTTCTCGAAAAGAGAAAGTGCAAGAGGAGGAAGGGAGAAGAGTGAATAAATAGAAGCCTTCCAAAAATGCAAGATGAAAAATGAGAATGAATGCAACTAAATATACAGAAGGCGCAGGACTTGGGGAGATAATTGTGTTGAAAATATGGAGAGCACATCCAGTTTTGATATTGCAAAAGAAGGTATGCATCAGGTGTTAGAAAACACAGATGAAAGGATTCCTTTGCGTGGACTAGACACCCAAATAAAGCACACTGCAAAAGATGCATGCATCAGTAGCCACCAGTCATAATGCACCAATATATAGAAGATCAAGGTAGTGGTGAGTAGGTTTAAACTGACACAAAAAGATAAAATCAGTAAAGAAGGCCTCATGACCAAGCAGTCATTCAGTCCAAAGTTCTTGCCATGAACAAGATTGTGTGATGAAGGATTGATAAGCCGACGCCGGAAGGATGCATCTTGATGGATTGGATTCGATCAGACTGAGATATTCACTGGAAAAAGATGTGAAAAGGATGAGGAGCAATGAGAGTCAGTCTCAAAACTGATTTGGTGAAAAAACATTATTGCAGTCGCAGGAGTCAAAACATCACTAATAGAAAAAAAAATGGAGCGATGCGGAAGGAAGGAAAGGTTTATTGCAATTTTCTGAATGATATTTGAATTTTTAGGATTTTTAGGATTTTTAAATTTTTTTTGTGATTTTTAAGGATATTTGAATGTTTACAATTTTTTTGCAATTTTTTAATTTTTTTTGAAATTTTTTATGCATTTAAACTGTACAACAGGATGAAGAAGATGCTTTGGAACCTAATTACAATATGCAATAGCGCTTGAGATGATGGATGAGATTATGGGGAGGCACATGATGTTGCCCCAGTCAAGCTAAAAAGCCAAGATGGATGGATGGTGGATGGGGTGTTCTTGAGGATAAATGGATAAATGGATTGGATGTCGGAAGAAAGAAAGTGATTTTATTGATATGAAAGGATTGGATGCATAGATAGAATATATTGAATTGGATAGGAAGGAAGAATAAATGGATTGGAAAAATGGATGAAGGATAAAATGGAATTGAATTAGAAGATAGATGCATTGGACAAAAGGGAATATGAATGGATTAGAAGATAAATGGATGGGATAGAATTCAATTGGAAGATGGATGTTGGGACCGATGACAAGGGAGCACCAAGGAATGGTGGAGATGGGGAGATGGCTCAGATGTGAGATAGATGGATGGAATGGATGGATAGGTAATATTGAATGGATGGATAGAGAATGTGGGATTAAAGGATGGAGATTAAACAACAATGTAGTAAAGGAATGAAATGCCCCACACTAGAATTAGGAAAAGGAAGGATGGGAAGATGGGAGATAAAGGATACATAAAATGGAAGGATGGTATGTAAGGGATGTGAGTGGAGGGAATAAGTGGAGTGGGATCCAAGGACTATGTGGAAAAGGATGCCCCCATACTAGAGGATGAAGGATGGAGAGATGGCTTTGATGGAAGATAGATGGATGGAATAGATAGGAAATGAACGGGTGACGATAGACAAGTTTTGGGAGGTGAAAGGTGGATATGATAAGTTCTCCAAGGACTATGTCACAAAGGGATAAGATTCCCCCTCTTAGGATAGGTCATTCATAATGAGACATTAGTATGGGTACGATAGGATGGAAGATAGGTCCACAAGAGGATGAGGGAGGAAGATGGGAGCTAGGATGAAGGGTAGATGAGGGAGGAAGATAATGTATAATATGATGGGTGGATGAGGTTAACATAGGTAGGTGGAGGGAATATATGGAAGGAAGAATGTGTGGATAAATGATAGGTGGATAAAATGGGGGATGGAAGATGGGTGCCAAGAGATGTCCAAAGCATGTATACATGGTGGCCTTTAGTATTTTCATCAAGATCCAAAGGAGGATAGAGGAGGGGAATGGAAAAAACATGATAGGTATAGTAGATGACTGGGATGAAGGGAGTGATGGAGTGGTGGCTAGAAGAAATTGCCCCCAAGTGTGGAGAGAAACTGAATGGAGGAACTACACATGATGCCTGTGTACCAGGTTTTCATCATGGTACTTGTACAAGGCACTTGTTCCATTACTTTTTTAAAAAAAATTTGTTTTCTTTTTGACTTTTTGGAGGGGAGTTTATGGATGGAACGAGAATGAGGAGATGGATGGAGGACTCAAGCATCAAGTTTGATATTAAGGTAATAGGATCCCATTGGGAGTGATCACTAGATGTTAGTACAACCTTATTTGGGAGGAGTAGATTATGCAAAGGAATGAATGAGATGGTTATGATGGGGGATATATGTGGGGTAAGAGATATGGTGGTAGGAAGTGATTGGATGAAATGGTGGAAAGTGATTGCGATAGGGGGATGTTTTCAGGACCAACATTGGCACATGTTGTGAGGGGCATGGAAAGAATGGGTGTAAAGTGGTTAGGACATATGGAGATGATGGAGGAGATATTATAGGTAGTTGTGGGACATAAGGACCCAAAATAGATTTAGGGGATGGTGAGGAGGAATGCTGAGCTGGAGGATTAGCAAATTTGGATGTTGTTGTGGATTTTTCTTTTAGATGTATTTCATCTTTTTTCTTTGGGATCCACATAGTTTTTTCTTTTTCTTTGTTAGGCCTTTGTAGCCTATGGGATGTAATGCATTTTTTGATTAGATTTGTCTTTGTTGAAGCATGTCATTTGACGTGGACATGGCATTCTTTAGATTGTGGATCTTTAGCTTTATGCATTTTTGAATTGGCATCCAAATTATAGTGAGTAGCATTGGAAGGAATATGAGAAGTTATATGAGATGGAGTGATTGAGGTAGGATGGTGGATGGGGCATGTGCCTTTGTTGATCCTGATTTGGAATGTAGGGGGTGGGATAAGATGGAGTATGAGATTTTGGGATATAAGGGCCCAAAATCGATTTAGTATGTGGAGGATATGCAATGGTAAGTTTTGGGACATAGGGGCCCAAAATGGATGTAGAGGATGAAGAAGAAATGTGGTAAGTTGTCTTGGGTTGCAATGACAAAGGAGGAGGGATGACATTAATTTTTTTGGAGAAATGATAGGAAGATGCAATGGTGGGTTTGACAATATTATTGGAATTTGCATTAGTTGTACCAACATTTTTGGATGAAGGGCCTTGAGATGTGAAACCAAGACCACAAGATTGTGGATGTATTTTAACATGAATGAGCTCTAGGGTACCTTTCTAATTTAGGCCTAAGCCTTTGCCTTGATAATTCTATTTTTTTAGCATTCGATCCAAGATAGGATACTTCTCCCTTAGGGAAGAAGATGTGAGTGCATTATTTGGAGGAGTGTAAATGGTGGACATGAAATTTATTTCTTCTACTTCAAGTGGACCATTATTGATGAATGTAAGTGAACCCATGGGGTAGAGTGATGGTGGTGGTATAGTTTGGATTGGAGGAGATAAAGGATCATGAAGTGGAGGGCATGTGATGTTCGGATCTTGACTTAGATTAGGTAGTGTATCTTGAGATAGAATAGGTAGAATGGCAAGATCTTGACTGGGAATAGTGGATGACAATGGATTATGAGATGGAGGAAGTGTGATGGTAGGATCTTGATTTATATCAATGGATATTTCAACATGCCTTTGGACAAGATCTTGACATGATTGGATTGGTGTGGATGTTGTGATGGGGGATGTAGGGATGGATTCTTCAAACGGAGGGGATGACAAGATGGGAGATTTTTTAATTTGGATAGAGGCAAGAAGGGGGGACTGATGAGGTTCATTGGGTGGGGTGTGGATAATGTTAAGAGGAGAATATGGGGATGGGGATTGGATAGAATCAATGAATGGGGGGATGTCAATGGTGTTAGGAGATGGAAGAGGATCAATAAGTATGGGAATTGGAAGGGAAATGCTAGGTGTGGGAGATGGATGGAGAATGATGGGTGTGGGAGATGGATGAGCCTCATCACTAGTGGATTCACATGAGATATTGAGATGAAATGACTCATCAACCTTAGGAGAGGTATTTTCTGTTGGCTTCCTTGTAAAGGTCCTTGGAAACTTGTGTGTTTGAGGTTGGGGTGGATGGTTAGCAGATGTAGATGGTGGGAAACTAGGATAGTTTATGGTTGAAGGTGCAGTAGTAGATTGTGAACTTGGTTGAATGAATGATGGTTGAGAAATGAGTGTAGGAGATGGCATGGCTAGATAGTTCACATAAGTAGGCATGGAGGTGACTTGTGAACTAGATTGACTAACTGATGGGGGAGGAGTGACAGATTGAGGTATGGCATATGAAGCAGATTGAGAGATGTAGGTTGATTTGGGATGGGGATTTGTGTTAATGTAGGTAGGAATGGAAGATGGTAGATTGGGATAAGATGGAGGGGTTAGAGAAGAAAGGTAGGATAGAGTGGATGGTGTATTAGTAATAGCATGGGGGTTATGGTGATGGATTGAATGAACTAGAGGACTAGGATTATGGATTGGAAAATGGCTTGGAGGATAAGGGGATTTGGATTTGGATTAGGGATGTAGTTAGTAGTGTTATTGTGGAAATGTGGAGCTTGGGATATGACTATGGAAGAATATGGAGGCATGAATGATGTATGAGGGGGATATGTGGGTGAGGGATAATGAGATAGATTTCCTCTGTCAAAGGTAGAGGAAGGGTAAGAAATAGGAGGTGGATTAGGATTGGGTATAGTGTGTTGATGTAGAATAGATGGGGATATGATACATGTATGTGGAGTTATAGAATTGACTTGGTAAGTTGGTTGGGATGAGGGATATGAATAGTTTGGAGTTGGGTTATTGTGAAGAATGTATGAGTTGGATGGATTTGGTTGATAGATTGGTTGAGTTGGAGGTATGTTTTGAGAGATGGGACTTGACATATATGCTTGATGTTCCTTAACCATTTTGTGAAACCAATCCATATTCATGATTCTTATATGAGAGGTTTGGATTGGATTAGAATGATAATGATGTGATTGGATCAAAGAAGAATGATGAGACTAGATGAAGAGAGGTTGAAGTTGATGTGGATAGAAGGAGAAAGAAAATGAAGCTAGATTGGGGATGATTTAAGATAGAATAATGAGTATGAAAGATGTCAAATGTGAGAGGAAAGTTTAGGACTAGGAACAATACTTGGATTTTTTGATTGCGAGGGCAGGGCCTCAAAGATGTTGTTTTGATGTTGGATGTGAGGGAAGGGCCTCAAGGTTTTATTGATGTTGATTATGAGGGCAGGGCCTCAAGGTTTGATTGATTTGATTATGAGGGTAGGGCTTCAAGGTTTGATTGATATTTATTTGGATGATGATTAAAGTCACATGATTATGATGGCACTCCTAAGCCAAAAGTGGAAGAATTTAATGAAATGTGAAAGGCTATATTGATAAAGAATTGATGAAATTATGGAGGAAAAAGTATGATTCAGGAAAATCAACTTGATGGATCTTTCAGAAATTGAAAATGGTGGATTTTTTGAAAAATGACAATCTCAGGTCAGAGACAACAATTGGTGAAACTGGGGGAATTTCCAGGTTTTTGACTGAGTCTGAATGATCTAGATTTAACTTGGTTGGGATTTTTTATGTTTAGTGGCAAGAAAAAATTGAAATCACACATCAAAAGGCATTGAATACGCTAAGTATACCTTGAGTCAAACATGGTCATCCAAATTTTGAAAACAATCCAATAAGGGACAAAGAAACCTTGAGGAGTAGGAGAAGTGTGTGAAACCTTTCATAAATGTTAAACAAGCAAAAGCCTACCTAAGGAAAATGTCTTAGTGTCAAAATCTTTTCCCACACTGAATATTCCTTCACCTCACACAAAGTGATATTGGCTTTGTCCAGGGCTATGCACATTGTGGGTTTTGAAAAGAGACTTAATGCTCGAATTGCATAAGCTCCCTCATGCCACAATCATGCTTTAGAACGCTTTTGGAAATACATATGTTGGGTGTAAAAATACTTAGGTGATCAGGGTAAATTCCACTTCAATCGATCTGTGCACAAAGATTATGACACTTTTGGATGTAGAACAGGAAGACTTCTACTTTAGCAAGTGTTTAGTAAGGTCATCCATTCATGAATACCCCTTGTAGTTTCACAAGCTAAATTAAGGCGTATAGCCCTACAAGCACCCAAAATTTATAGTCTTGCAAGCGAGATTCAGACATCTTAGCCCTACACAAGTTGAATGTACCCCTCTTGTAGTCTTGTAAACAAGATTAAGACCAAAAAGGCCCTACAAGCGCCCAGTCGAGTGTAGTCGTAACTAGCAAGATTAAGGCAATGAGGCCCTACAAAAAAAGGTGCATTAGAGGTAGAAAACATGCACATCTTCTCTCTCTTTGGATTGAAAGAAGATTTTTATTATAGTGGGGTGGAAGTAGTCAAGTTTTCTCATTCCCCACTTAGGTCGTTCCCAAGAGATTTCTCCCTTGGCAGGCCCTCTAAAGGTTTAACTTGAAAAGAAATTGGATTGGCGACAAAAATGAGTCTAGATTTTTTATTTTCCCATAAGGGGAAAAGAGCATACTCTCCTATCCAGTATCATTTTCTCCACACATACAAAAGACATGCTTAGTTCATTCCCAAAGATTTAATTGTTTAACACAAACCAAATGTGTCTAGGTTTTTGATCTTCCCAAAAGAGAAGAGAGCATACTCCCCTAACACTTGTTTTGAATTAGACAAAAATGATCCCTCTAGTTAGTCTATGTGCCTAAGAAATCAAAGAAAATTATAACAAGAATGATCATTTGGTCAATTTAGATTAAGTCAACTTGCAAGACAAATGTGAGTAATCTTTTGAATTTGTGTCTTTGACAAGCGGTGCTGCAACACAACTAGTTAGTAGTTTCAAAAAGTTAGCCTTTGGCAAGCATTATAAGCACAAAACCACTCAAAAATTTGTTAGCAAATGATAAATTAAAATATGACAGAGTGTAGATGCTGATTCAGGGCGTAGACACTGATTCTTTATTTTTACCAAAAATGACAGAGTACAAAGAATATGTTAGAAAACACAGAAAATGCAATACCAGTGGCGACACCAGTCTATGAAGCATAGACACCGATCGGTGGTTGGTCTGAATCAATATTTTGCGTAGATGCCAAAATGTGAACCAACATTTGTGCAGATGTTGTTGTACCTACAAAGCCAAAAAACACAACAAACATAAGAAAACAGTTATTATTCTCTCTCTCTTAGTCCTCAAATCGATCAGAAAAACCTATGCTAAGATTGCTCAAACCCTAAAAACTAAGATTCTTTAATGATTTATCATGATTTGGTCCTTTTAATGAAATTTTGACATTATAACTACTTGTAAAATTGATCTTTGTTAAAGAAAATAATGTTAAAATACCAAAATGTAGTAGGTAACACAATGAAACTTGATAAATGAAGGGTTAGGTTTGCAAAAATCTCAAGCAAAATGTTCCCTATCAGAGACACTGGTTCATGAGGCACATACATCGATTCAGCGCAGGCATCAGATGATGGTTCAGGATGAACCGACGTTTGCATAGATTCTTCTATGTAAAACGTAAACACTGATCTGTAAAATCTGACAGAAATGAGAGAAAAAAAAAGAATGTCAAAGGGACGTGGGTCCCACCGGGTGTGCCAGAATGTATACAAGTAAAATATCAGCCTGCAATCACTCACAAAAAAATGAAATCATTAGAGGCTTAGCATCCAAATTTTAAATGAGATAAAAGCAAGCATGAAAATACAAAAATATCCTCATATCATCGGATAGAGCTAAAACAAGTTGCACCCAAGAGGCTTGTTTGATTTGCTCTCTTATGGAGGTGTGAATGTGCTCTCTCAAATACAATTTCAAGACTTCCCAAGTGAAAGATGATTAAGATTGATTCAAAATGCAACAATGGTGGATGAGAGAAGGATTCAAGAACTAGTATGGGGCAACTAGTCTCAAACTTCTTTAAATGATGAAGCTACTATGAATGCAAAGTAATAAAGAAACTATGATTGATTTTACCAAATGATCCTAGCATGTAACATCTAAGTGATTTAAGCTTGAAAACCAAGAAACTAGAAATAAGAACTCTAAAGAAATTCTATTGTAATAATAATAGCTAATATGAGTGCCTAATGGAATGCAAGAGAGGAAGGCCTCTTTTATAGAATTGAAAAGGAAATGGACGGTTGACATTAAGAGGTGGAAGGGAGATGAGTGGCTAAGATTGAGGGGTAGGTTGGAAAAGTCAAAGGGGATTGTGCACATGATTAGAGGTAAATTACCTTTTAATGAAGGTTAGGGGATTTATTAGAAAGAGGTGAGATTTGGAGGGAGTAAAGTGGGTTTAAATAAAGTGTTTTTATTTTAATCAAGTTTAGAAGATTTTTAGCCTTATGGAGGGATTTTAATAAATATGAATTTATTAAAAGGGGGATTTTTGAGGGAAATGTATTTAAACAAAATACATTAGGATGGTATTTATAAAATATATAAATACCATAGATGAAACTATTTAATTAATTTTAATTAAATAGTTAGATGAATAAAAGGGAAATTAATAATAATATTAATATTTTTGGACATCTACAATAAGAAAATAACATCCACAGTTATCAAGAATCATATGTAACACCATATTTAATGAGGAAACCCAATTTGGGAAAAAACTATGTGGGAATTATCACCCACAAAAAGAAATACTATTCTAAAGTATGCTCGGTTAAAAGCCAATCATGTTAAAGAATACAATTCACATTTGTTAGATGTGACCCTATTAGGAGTGGCTCGGTTAGAGGAATTTAAACATTCATCCTAGAATGTCACCTTTCACAAGGATTTACAAAAAGACTTGTTAGGTCCACTCGGTTAAGATATTTTCTGTTACAAATATTAATAAGAAATAATGTACTGAATTAAATCTTTTCTTCAACTACCTTTGCTTGATCAGATCCCTTGTGCACTCTCTGAAACTACTGGCATCAAAAAATCATTGGTCTCTTCTCTGGACTATATCTTCACCTCTTTTTCTTCTTTGTTCATTCGATAGGTTGACCACACCTCTACCATTCAACTCTTCAACTTTTCAACATCTATGTATAAACATACAAACTCAACAATATATATGCCTTTGTTTTGCCTCTTAATCTCATTGATTAGGTATTCCTTCAATTGTGCTAAGCCGTCAGATCATCTCTTATGAATTGATTCAATGTATCTGCAACTCGGTTAAAGGGTTAACCTTGGCCTTGTGACTTGCACTTTTCTTGGAACTCACAACTTTCCTTTTTTTTCTTAATCTTCATCTTAGATCTTCAACTTGATTTTTCATGACCATAGATCTTATAACAAACTTTGTCTTCATCTTTACCATCTTCTTGATCTTCCCGCCTTTGCATTAAATGTGTTCTGATCCTTGAATTCAATCTCTATTCATATTCTATTCCATGCTCGGTGACTCGGTGACTATCTGCACTCGGGGTCTGACTTCACTCAGTTACCAACCTTTCTCTGTAACTGACCTTGCTCGATTGTCAACTTCACTAGGTGACTATCTTTGATTTTCTCGACTGAATAACACTTTACTTTAAAAATAGACTTCTCAAATCTCGGTAACTAGGCCTATTCCCTTTATCGACTTGACATTTTTTCTTTACTAACATAACAACATCAAATGTTAAGAAAAAACAATTATATCAATAGTACCTCATCATTGTGTGATCTTTATTATCTACCCAATTTATTTCCTCTCCAAATAATATGGCAACTTAATATAAACCAAAAATCAATTGCTTGACATCAATGACAAAATAACAACTGATCTAACCATTCTACTTGCTTGTATTCTTCTGAACTTGATCTTCATTATCATGACCATCAATTGGTTAACATGAGAATATTACCTTGAAAACACCTTGGAATGCTTGGATACATACCTTAGTATGCTTGAATTCTTGAGCTTAAATATTTAGTTCTTATAAAATATTGATTGTAGATGTGGATGCCACAATGAGGAGAGGTAAATTTGTTTTATGTCTCTCACAAGCATTTAGAGGCTCAAAACTCTAAGTAAGCCAATGAGATTTTAAATTTCCATCTTAACTATTGAGATGAGCCCCCGATTTGAATTTTAGGGAAAACCTCAGGAAATAGGTTACCCTAACCAACCTATTCTTAGGAATAGGTCGCCTTGGATGACCTATTCCCACCAAAATGTGTAATTTTTTTTCTTTAGGAATAGAGATTGTGGAGAAGATGAAAAAATGATAAGTGGTGCGAGGTTGAAGTACTAGAAATCAATGCAGGAGCCCATACATGGTAAAATGGGGCCTAATTGAGAATATAATTATAGGTGCTTACAATTTAGGATGGTATATTTGAATCCCACTTTAGTGGGAGTATGATTCCACCTCATGCTCATGGTAAAGGAGAAGAATATGGAGAAAAAGAGAGATCATGGGTAAAACTACAAAGAGATAAGACATCATTAATTTTAAGGACACAAGCCCTCAAACCAAGGATCTTAACTTAGACAACCATGTGCAATGAAAAAAAACAAAAGATTTTTTTTTTATAAAAAGACAAAAGACACAAACAAACAAAAAATGGGTTAGTACAAAAAACAAAACTCCAAAACAACTAGTTGAAGAGACCTCGATCAAGAAAATATCTAAACTGGTAGCATTATATTCAAAAAACTATTGCAAAAGTACAAGTGATCACATGGAAAGGGAAAGAGCATCACCGAAGACAATACAAAACTCCATGGTCAAACCCACTAGTAAAGCTATAAGAGAATGGAGATGAGAGAGAGAGACCATGAATCCGACAATCTAGCAAGTTGTGCTATGCTAGGTGATTCATAGAGGAAAAGAGGAGGACAGATTAGAAATGATAGAAAGTTATGTTATGCTAGTTTCACTCATCCCGAATAGAAAGAAAAGGTGGAATTCATAGTCTAGGAATTTGTGTTATGTTATTAATTTCTACTTAAGGATAACCAAGAGAAGCATTATCCATAAGGAAATATACCAAAGGGGATCATTCCTAAGGAAAGCATCATATCCAGAGAGATCTAGAAAAAATCAAGAAAAACATTGTCTCCAACGAAAATGAAAAACAATTCACATGGTGCAAAAGGATGAAATTATCAATAGTCTAACAAGTTGTGTTATGCTAGTCAACCCATCAAAAAGGATAACCAAGTGAAGCATAGTCCACAAGGAAATATGCCAAAGAGGATCAATACTAAGGAAAACATTGTATCCAAAGGGATCCATTGCCAAAGGAGGATTAGGACTAAGGAAAGAATTGTCTCCCAAAAAATCCACTGAATAGGTTCATTCCTAAGGAAAGAATTATCTCCAAAGTGATCCATTGAATAGTTTACAAGGTTGCATAATGTACAAGGAGGATGCATGTATGCCCCCTCCTTGTGATGGAAACACAAGACTATGGTAAAATCATAAGAAAAATAGAAAAAACATACCTACTTCTAACAACAAGGAGATATCCTTAAAACAACAATGGATGTAATAACCTTGGCAATGAGGAAGAATTCTTGCGAGCCAACGAAAAGATAATTGTGAAAGGATATCTTGTAACATGTGGAAAGAGACCCTCTAAAAGAAGAAATATTTGTTACAAGACATCAAAATCCAAGAGTATTTCTTGAAAAAAAATAACATCTTCAAGGCACAGAGGGGCAAGAGAACAAGAATGCACCCTTTTAGGCCACCTCCCCCTATTTCTAGGTGAAAAAGGGATTCTTAATGAAGGATGACACATTTTAATCCCCCAAGTAAGGGTATTTATTTATGATGAACATGCATTTGCAAACAAGGAAGAGGTTGTGATCAATGATACACACCTCTTACATAAGAGGGAATCCTGAATCAAAACAAATAATTTCATATAAGAAAAGAATGTCACATAATAAAAAATTACCACTCCACCAAGGAAAGTAGATCCTTAGAAAAATAGGAAAGAGATGCAAAGAAAAAAATACCTTGCCCCCCAATCATAGAGGCAAGAGAAAATTTAGCACATTATCCATGATAAGTTAATGATCACTTGCAATAGATATACACTTCCAAACAAGGAAGAGATTGTAAACAAGCATATCAAATTCTAAAAAAAGAGAAAGATCTTAAGATAATAAAGTCTATGCAAGGAAGGACATTATGGTATAATTGATACAAATAACAAAGAGAAAATGAATCTTTAAAAATAAAGGACAACCCATTAAGCATCCTAAGTGAAAAGATCATTTATAACATATATGCACTTTGAAACATGAAAAATATTGTTAACAAAGATGCAATACTTTTCATAAAACAAACAATTCTATGCAAGAAAGGATATGCCACTATGAAAGATACAAATCTGCAAAGGGAAAATGGGTCCTTTGAAAATTGAGAATGATGGAGAGGAAAATTCCCCCCCAAGGGGAAAGAAAAGGGAAAAGGACCTATTGTGCTTCTCACCGTGAAGAATTGAAAATTTTAAAATAGCATCATGCAAAACAAAGGGCTGCCAATAAAGTAAGCCACTAAGATCACATGATGTAGAGAAACATAGTAGACAAATGGGATCCTAAGATATGTTTTTAATATCAAGAAAAAGTATAAAATACGTCATTAAGGTAATAAAAATCCCCATCTACTAAATTATTGAACAAATTATCTAAATTAAATACAACCAGTAAGAGAATGTTTATTGCAATGATGAAAAAGACATAGAAAATCAATATTATAAGATCTTTGAGTTTTTGAAAAATGTGAAAAAGGAAATCAAATTTAGTATCATATTTAAGTCTCCAAAATATTCTTTTAGCCAAATCCAAACGATCATCAAAGGAGGTGTAACAACAAATGGTGTTGGTAGAAGGATTTTTAAAGAAGGATGTCTAGGTTATGAGGGAGAAGGATCAATATGATTGGGGTAAGAAAGCAAGGTGTTGTCTTGATTTATAAATACTAGATCACTTCTAGTGACTTGTTACTAGTACATTTGGGGCATATTTTTGATGACCACTAATAAAATTCCAAACGGAGTTCATTAGAATTCCAAAAAAATTCACCGTAAAAATTTTTTCATCGGAATGTCTGACGACGCTCGCTAGTGTTGGAATTCTGATACTAATGTGCGTCAGATTTTTGAAAATAAATTGTACCTGAGGATACTATTTATCCCACGACATCATCTTTGGTAGAACTTGGCCTGTCTTCAAAATTCTAACAATAGCTAGGGGCTACCATTCTAACGAGAATGTTGTGTGTCCAATGACATCCTCAACAGTGGATTTTGATAGGTTGTCAGAAGTCTGATGACCATCAGGGGATGCACATCCGATGAGGATGTTGTAGAACATACAACATCCTCGTTCACGGAAATTGACAGTTCATTGGATGTTTGACGACCTCAGGGTCTGCACATCCGACGAGGATGTTGTTGGACATGCAACATCCTCATCGATGGAAATTGATAGGTCATCAGATTTATGATGACCTCAGGGGATGCACATATGACGAGGATGTTGTCAGACATACAACATCCTCATTGGTGAGATTTGAGAGGTCGTCAAAGTTCTGACGACATAAATTTTTTTTATAACAATAATACAAAATAAAATCCACATCAAATAAGAGACTAAGATATATATGCTAGATTTTATTTTTGAAAGTTCTACATTGGATTATCACCCGAGATGACCACAAAATGAGGGCATACAAAGAAAAAATTCTTTTTCTTTGCAACACTACAGTAGGCTCTCAATTTGGGGAGATTTGTAAGGCAATGCACTTGGGCTGTAATGTGATCAATGTATCTAAGGATACTGCTTCTCGATCTTCTACAAGAAGTTGCATCTAAGGATACTATGTCTTGGTGGATCTCATTTAGCATTGGTGCTTTTGATGAAAATTCCTTTTTTGGTTTCTTTTCCATAAACTTACCACTAATTTTTCCTTTGGCTTGGTGTTTTCAAAATATGCATTCCTCCATTTTGTAAAAACAATATTCTTCAATCTTACCCCAAATTAGAAAGTATTCCCCTAAGTTCCTAAGATTTAGAAAGGTCATTTTTGCTTGATTTTGTTTCTGAATCCCAATGTGATACTTTAGAACATGATACTTTTTTGTATCTTAAGTGCCAATCTTAGTTAACAATGTTTGAAAGGAATTAATATAATCCTAAATCGAGTAGTCCTTTTCTTGTTGAAGCAACCATCATTGCATATAGTTCTCTTTGTATAGAGGCATATAACTCCTAGAATAATATTACACTCTAACACATAAGTATTTCTTATCCTCATAGGGTAACACTTTGGAAATATCAACCAATTATTTGATCATCATCCTTCTTCTCAAAAGGATATAGAAAATGAAAATATTCCTCCACTCCTTGTCTTCTTGTCATCAATGTTTTATTGGGTATTATGCCAAAGGATTCTATGGAATTCACAATATCTACTAATACCTCTAGTTTCTTCATGTCTTTCTATAATATTGGTGCCTACAATAAAAACTCCTTTGTTGGTTGTTTTCTCATGATCTTACTACAACCTTCCTTTGGCTTGGAGTTTTGAAAAGATGCCTTCCTCCATTTTGTCTAAATAATTCTTCAATATTTCAAGATGCAATGCTTCTTTGTATCATGGATGCCAAACTTTGTTGACAATGCCTAGAAAACTATAGTATAGTCCTAAATTGATAAGTGTTTTTTGTTGTTGACACAACTATCATTGCATATACTTCGCTTTGTATATATCTCCACCGTAATATTCCTTAATTTATTTCATAAATTATCCTTGCACACATGGAATTATCATTCATTACTACATAAAAATGTTGATTATTAGGGTTTACCTCCCTTGATAACAACTTAGCTTCCCATGATTCTTGAGCATGAAGCTTAGATTTAAGTAGGGCAAGTGTTATTACCTCAAAATCTAAGAAGACATTACAAATGTCATTTTAATTGGGCCTTCTAAGGGAGATGACTACCAAATAGTCTTCTCATTAATTTTTTATTTGATTATAGGTTATCCTAAGTGTGTTAGAGAAGTTTAGAAAACTAGGTCACCATCTTCATGTTTTGTTTTAATGAAATCCTTGAAGAGGTCCAATGAATCAACTTGTTCTTCAACCGTAATGTATAATGGAAGTTAGTTTGATGTATCTCATCTTCAATTCAAGTTTATTATATAAGTTTACATTCAATGAACATACATGAGGGAATAAATTTGGTACTACAAATTTTAAATATGCTATGAATTTAAATAACAATACACAAACGAGTTGTTGAATGTATTGTAACCATTAATTTGACAAAACTAAAATATTTTGAATTGACAAACAAGATAGTTTTACTAGAATTGATATATCATCCAAACTTCACAAAAGCATACTCTATGAAAGAGATATGCACCTTCTCCTTTGTTCTACTTTGAATACAACTAATTTATATATTTCCAATACCAAACTAGAAAACCTATTAAAAATAATAAACTAAGATTCCTAATAGAAACTGGAGTGAACATATTTGGTAATATGACCCATATCCAAATAGATAGTCAAATAAAAAAAAATACATAATTAAAAATTTAGTATGGATGTTATTTAATTTTGGCACCCCAACTTGACAAGATCATAATTGATAAGTAGGAGATATTTTTCACAGCAAGATCATAATTTCTATTTGGAATTTTTTTTTAAGGGTTTAACACTTTTGATTCGAAACTATGGACAAGCAAGGTCAAAAGTGTGGATCTCATCCCAACATAAGTACTCAATAATAACACCTCCATTGGGGTTTGACTTTTGGTAGCGAGAACAACACTGCCACACTTACACCATCATAATATGCCAATATCAATAGTTTTTACACGCCAAAATGACAAGGTCATAATTCAAATTGAAAAAAAGTCTTATTTCCTAACCTAAAAACATACAATTGTCATAGCCTCAAAATGTCATTGGATCATACAATTTCCATCTAAATGACCCAAAATGTCATTGGATCGGTATTTTTGATATAATCCTGAAGGGTTGATATAAACATGCATTTATAAAATGAGACTTTAATATTAGATTCAATAGTTAAGAATACATAAAATTTTAAGAAAGTCCTAGGGTACACAAATTTGACCACAAATCTTGTATTCCAATTTCCTAAATTGAATTAGGACCACAATGAAATATAATCAATTTTCAAATTTTAAGATATATGTTTTGACAAGATCCTATTTTTCAACGCATAAATAATCAACTCCTTAACATTTACAATTACATACATTTTGATAAAATATATGTTTTGACAAGATCCTATTTTTCAATACATAAATAATCAACTCCTTAACATTTACAATTACATATACTTTGATTAAAAATCTAACTAAATATTATATTTAATTCATTTGAATTTTATAGATTTAATTCTACATTTGTATTATCCAAATCCTAGGCTCTAAATTCTAAAATTTTATTAAATTGTTTAGTCATTTATTCAAGTAAATTTTAGTGTGACATTTAGTTTCATTGGAGTAGCTACAAAAACCGAAGACATAAATAGTTCATCCAATTATGGCATGGAAGCTTTATAACCACACGACATGATGGATACGAAAATATTTCCTGCTCCAACTATGTCCCATTTGAGGGGGGCTTTCTAGCCTCTCAATCTGGGGAGATTTGTAAGGAAATGTACTTGGGTTATAATGTGATCAATGTTTTCCCTAATGCAATTATTATGGTTGGCAATGAGTCTAGAATCACCTACAACATTTATAAGCATGGAACATATTTGGTAACTCTTCAAAGGTATGGAGCAAATTTTTTGGGGAGGTTCTTCTACATTTATTAGATTCATGTGTTTTGCACATACACAAGGTATATTGATAGATATATCACAAGGAAAGAAATTCTTGGTCACTTATAGTAGCCATGATACATGTAAAGGGCAACTTTAAACATGGATCCTAAATGATCTCCCATGTTTAATTTAATTTCATATCATGGTAAAGTAAGATCATCTTTGAAATTTGAGCCAACAGGGGACATTACATTTGGCACCAGCTAGCATAAAACCATAAGTGCAAGTTTAACCTTCCAAGCACAGATTCATCCTGCAAGTACAAGTTCATTCCCTGAATTTTTCTTTAGTGTCTTTTCAATCTATGGACGACCTACACCTAGATCCATTATGGTTCAATTTGGCATGTAAAAGAGCAAGTAATTTTTTGAAGAAATTGGAGCAATCTAATATAATCAACTTGTATGCTAACAATCTAGGATAGCACTTTTAAGGTTGTCAAATAGATTTCATCTGTCACCCAAAAGGAAATGGTGCTGAATAACTTCCCATAAGATCATCTACTACAAAAGAAAGAAATAAACATTTTGAATTCATTTGACTAGTGATGAGAACAAATCCATCTTGTGAGAACTTAACTTCACAAATTTTTTAGATATATCTATTTCTTCATCAGGTTTGATCGGTAAATTCACAAGAAATTAAACCAGTGGTAACAATTTTTTTCTCACAGTAGCTACCTATTCATTCATTCAAAATTTTAAAGAAAACCCCCTATAGTTACCAAAAATTGTATGATTTCATAACGGGGTACCTATTTCTATAAGAATTTTACCCATTCAAGAAAATTTCATTTGCATTTACTTGTATAAAAGATTCAATCCTGTTACATGCTTGGAGGTTCAACAGACAATACTAACCAGTAGACAAATATCGATCACAAATCTGAGCCAAATAAAAATATTATTTATTGATACATTGCTACGATAGTGAAAGTTGGAAGTAGACAGACGAACAATGATACATTTGCAATTTCAGGTACTGATTCAGAGCAATGTGGAATATAAAAAAAGTAAAAAAGAAAAAGTAAACATAAGAATAGCTAAGGGTAATATTTCTAACCTATGTGAGATGAAATTCCTTTCATAAATGCATCTTAGGGATCCTCTCAAGGCTCTCTCTCTCATTCTCTGTTGGATTACCAGTCTCCTCAACCTGTAAAGAAGCTATTGTATTCTCTATATCTCTAGCAATGCTTTCCTTTTTTTCAAGAAATGTCTCTACAGTCTCAACATCTTACTGCTTTTCTACCATCTGTGTTGATCCTGATCCTCTCTTTGTGCAGTCATAGAATTCATCAATGTCAGTGTAACAAAGTATTGCAGACTACCAATTAGGCATTGATTGACATGCTCACATCATATTTGAATCTAAAAATATGAAAGAACGTGGCCTTTTAATACAACTCCAAAACTTTTTAAAAGATAAAATATTTGATGAAATTGCATTTTTTTATCATTTGACCACCCACCCCACCATACAACTTGGCCATTAAATTCTAGAGAAAAAGAACAGTAAAACACTGAACTCTTACCCTAAACAATGATTTTAGAATTCAAACATTTGAACTTTGAAGAATGTATCTGGATATAACTATATTGAATTTTTTTCCTTATATGAAAATATTCTGAAATCACAAAAAGACCTAGTCCATAGAGGAGAAAATTATGAGGCTATATTTTAAATTTTAAACTTTTAGCTATGGATAAATGAAAATGAAATTAACCAAACCCAATCCAAAACATGGACTATGAATGTATTTAAATGATTGTGATATCCAAATAGTTCTCGAAATGGAACAATTCAAAAGTACTTTATAGAGCTGATATTTATTACTACAAATGGAGCTTCAATTAATCACTCAGACACTCTATGTATTGTATATTGTTAGCATTTAAATTTGCACCTTTCGACACAAAACAAATCAAATGTGCAATACACTTTCTTTTTGAATCATAAGGGGAAGCTCCTTGTAAATTAAAAACTAATCTAACACTCATACAATGTGTACTTGCAATTTACATTGTCTATAATAATTTGTGACGTGGTTTATGTTCATGCAAAATTAAATGTGAATGTGCATCTTTTTAAATATTGCCTAAGGATAAGATGCTCTTTCAATATTAAGGAAGTGAACTTATGATATTTGAGTTAAAATTAATCTTATGGACACACACTTGTGTTATTCAGTTAACACGATTAGAGTAAGTACACATGGACACCTTCAAATTCAACTATGATACAAAGCTTGCAAATTCACAAAAGCAATTTAACCTTTGCTCCACCAATTTTCAGGGACGAGGATGGAAGGACGTGTTTCCAATATAGAGGCACCGTTGGGCCATTTTTAGGGTCAGTAGGGGACAAATATTAAAAAAGAGAGAAATATTTAAAAATATAGAGAAGTTTCAAGTATTCATATCATAACATTGCTATAGAATTCATCGCAGATAGTGTCGAAGGTCAATACATAAAATTAGAATTGAATTGAGATTTCACATGAGCATTGAAAAACAAACTAAAAAAATTCAAATGCTTTCATTGTCAATGTGCATACACATTATACAAGAATTATTAAAAAATGTCTGAGGGTTCCAAGTTTCAATTATAAAATGATAAAAACATAGAAAATCTATGGTTCTGATTAAGTAAAAATAGGTTTTACAAGGACCCGAAACCTTTACAAGATACAATTTAAATCTATGGTTGTCCCTAATAAGAAGATACAATTTCTAGGTATGTATCAAAATCAGAGCTTGGATTTAAGTTGCTGCTAGTATAAGGGGCTGTCTTAGGTAATGGAACAACAAGTCCCCAAGTCAGTGAAATGTTTCGGGGATAGGGATGGGAGTACCAAGGCAAAGGATGAGTCCCAAAGCATAGAATTTAACCGTTAGCACACATAAAGAGGCATCTAAATAAATATTCAAAAGAAAGATATTTGTAGTAGAGGTCATTGAGTAAATAAAAAAATCATAATAATAGTGAGCACTCAATGACTAGAAATCTCAGCACAATAAAAACATAGGAATTACCATTAATGAGCAAAAAGGTACTATTTACAAATCTGCATGAAAATAAAATAAGTTGAGTGGAACTTCTACTCTATCCATGATCGCTTGCACTATGCCCAATAGGTTGTTGGTTTAGACAACTCAATGCACATGCTTAATAAGGAAACTAATCCATCATTAAGTAACCTATTGACCTAGGGAGGTTCATTTAATTATTGAAGAGGGACATATACACCTGGACGATACTAGCACTATATGTGCAACCAAGGACTTCCTAAGCTACCTATTGACCATGTAAAGAAACGTAACTAGATTCAACAATTAGCTGAAACAAAAGCAATCTTGTAAACAGAACTATGTTTGCACAAAATGGTTGTGGGTAGTTGGTAAGCTAGCATAGTAGTGGTTGTAGGAAAACTTAAGAAATTGATAGTTTATAGTTAAGTCTTACATCGTGTTAGCATTTTTTCTTGCAGAACAACTTTAATATGACAATATACCTGTATACTTGAATGAAAGCTCCTATTTTATACAAGAGAAAAGGCTAATTGATGAGGATTGGATAGAATCTTCCTTCATCTTTGAGCTCCACATCACTCAGGCAGGTATTGCCTTAAATGCACATACATGACTCCTTTATGACAACTAAAAGCTTGCATATATATAATTGTGGAATGGTTTTTTAGACTCTTTAGATAACAACTACCTCAATCCTCTAATTTTATACAATATTCTACTTACATAAAGTAAGTCTGAAAACCAAAGAAAACCTAACTCCTAACAACATGAAATGGAAATGGTTTTTCAATAATATTTGATGTATGAATTTCTGAAACATCTTGAATCTTTCATAGACTAGTGCCTTATCCTGTGGGCAATGGAGTCAAACATACACTTACAAAGAGATCATGAATGAAGGGAAAACAACTCTGTCTGATGTATTTTTTATGCCTTACATAAAAACAAACCGTATCGATCAAGTTATACTTATTGATCCACCTGTGTGTTTAGATATGCAACTTCCTACTCAAATAATTTAACTCTCTCCTTGAAAGAGACCTTGGAAATAGAGAGTACATAACCAGCATCCACTGGAAAGACAAGATTGGCAACACCCTTGATGTTCCAACTCATACAAATATGAAAACAAATCTTAATCACAGTTATCCTTTAAATAACTTTATTTCTAATCATTCAATAGACAAAACTAAAACACCCTTGATGCCCTAGCTTATATGATTTTGGAAGAAAAATGGAGACAACTTGCTAATATAATAATAATGCTGAAATTCATTCATAGATAACTGTTACAAAAAATGTTTTTCTTTGAGACAAAAGGATAAAAGAACAACCTTGTATGCATAGAAGAGAGAAAAATGTTTTACAGAAGAAACCAATACAGGAAACTGATTTGAACATGTTGTAGAGAGACTGAATAGACTTAGAAACCCTCTCCCAATAGAGCAGAAAAAATAGCAACCCTCAAGACTGAGAAAAGAAGAGAAGATATAGGAGAAGGAGAAACCGTAGAAACAATATTTGATTTACACCTGTCCTCCTATCAAATTTGATCTGCACTTATTCCCTCTTTTCTCATCTAAAATTGCAAACTTCTTTTTCCTTTTCAAAATCTACCTTTCAACTCCATCGGTGGTTCCAAAATTTGATCTTATTTTCCCCTTCAAAGTCTGCTAAATCTGATTTTTTTTTCTTTTCAAAGTTTGATCTTATCCTCTGCAAATCTCCTTTATTCTATCCAAATCTGATTCTTATTTTGCAAAAATATGATCTCTCCTGTGTTGAAAACATCTTCTCGAAATGCATTTTCCAAATACTTGCAAAGTAAAAATTGCACCGAACTATACATTTGAACCTTTAAAACTTTGCACAATATTTAAATTTCCTTGAAATATTTATTTTCTGCATTTTAAACCCAGAAGCGACAAGATTTTGACACTTGGCACATGCTAATTTTCTGCCTTTTACTAGTCTATTAACTCACCTTTAACCCTTGCTCACTAGAGACTTGGCGAGTAAGCAGTCTCTAGATATCTAGAACTTTTCCTTGACCTTGAGTCAATCTGGAGACTTGGAGACTAACTTAGTCTCTAAGTCTCATGATCTTTTTCTTAACCATGGGTTTGTTGGGAGATTTGGAGACTAAGTTAGTCTCCAAGTTTCTATATCTCACCTGACCCCACTTTAACCGCACTTCAACCATGGTTAGCCTGCACCATGTAGTCTCTAAGTCTCTGATGAATTCTGCTAACCCTGGTTAGATTTGGAGACCTCATGACCACCTTGTCTCTAAGTCTTTGGATGTTTGGAACTTAGCATTTTATGTCCAGTGACTACACGACTAACGGTTATCTCCTAGTCACAATAGTTTTCTCCTCTGGCGGTTATCTTATCATGACTTCACGACTAGCCGCCACGTGTCCCATCTGCCTTGTCACCTTCGACGCCACCTATCTATAAGATTTATTCCTGGTCGCTTGGGCATGCTTTCCAATGCACCACCAATTGTCCTCTTGGCACACATCCCAATGCAAAGGTCACTTGCACATGCGCGTGAAGAGAGCCTCCTGCTCTTCTTCACATTTACTTAGGTTTGCCTCTTTCCTTTTAAACATCTTATTTTTCCGCAACAAGGCCAATGTGGGATTAAATCCTTTCAAGTTTTTAAAGCATTTTTATTTTCATACCCAAAATAATGGGGCCCACCGCGCACTTAATTTGTCCAGCCAAGTGGCCTCTTGGTTCTTTCTTATTCATATTACATTGTAACTAAGAATACATAAAAAGACTACAAAAAGCCAAGATCTGGTCAATGTGGGATAATGCCATTTCACTGATTTTCAAGTTTTCTAGCTCCTCTACTCACCTTTATCCAGCGTACGGCTTTGCTCCATATTTTCAAGTGCTAGAAGCTCCCTCATGCCTACGTGGATCTCCTTCCTTACTTGCATTTGCAAATCTCATTAAATTTTAAAGACTCTTAAAACTTTCTTTTATACTTGGCACAGACTATGGCTAGGATTTCCTCCTTCATTGCTAGTTTGCACAGGTTCTTAGCTACTTTGTAACTACCATATATATTGGCTATGTTGCCCAAACAGTGTGGGTTTGATATTTTTCTGATCTGAAATCATATTTGCGTAGATTCATTTATTGTGTGGGCACTTGAAATCCTACGCAACCCTATTTTTATTTGTTGTTTGAACTTCTTTCTTATAAAAAGTCCTCCTTTATGCCTCATGTGGGGTCTCCTTCTGGTTTTTGGTGTGAGTTTCCTTCTTCACTAATTGCGCAAGTGCACATTGTATTTGGAAAAGTTTTAAAACATAAGGCCTTCTTACCCCACACGTGGGCTTTCTTTGTAGTTGATGAATGTGCTGGTAGCCTCCAATAGATATTGCACTAAATTATGGGCAAGAACCTTGGAAAACAATCCAATGGAAAAAGCATTTGTTTGGTTTTAACTTATCCCCACCATGCATTCAGTGCATGCGCTATGCATTTGCTGGTTTTAATGCTTTAAAACTTCAATTTTATGCGCAGGCATCCATGTCAATAAACTGCGCTAGTATTTACAATATATATTTTTTTTAAATCAAAACAAGTGCCAAACTACAATGCACTAGCCTCCATGTTGATTTTGTAGACTTCTCCTTCAATTCCATACACTGGCATTTCCATTGGTTATTAAAAAAGATATATTAGGCTTCGTTGTTGTGTAGACACCAAGGCAAAACATTGCGCAAGCCACTTAGCATTTGTAAAGCTCTATTTTAATGTTTTCCTTATGCTCTGCGCTGATCTCTTCAATTTTAAATATATAATTCTTAGCAATTAGCACATGCATCTCTACATTTTCCATCGTAGACCATTCTTCATTGACAAGGAAAACATTATAAAGCCTTTAGGAAATTAGCTTACAACTCTCAATGGTGTTGACTTTGATGGTCTCCAATGGTTTCTCGTTTTGACAAATTCACCATGCTCATTTTTAAAACTATGTGCAGGCTGCATTTATTATTTGCATTTACTTTTATCAACATTTCACTATCATCGTCTGCATTGTAGCCACAAATAATAATACACTCCTACAATATGCACTTTGATTGGTAATTGTTTTAACATATTTCTATGTCGGCTTTCTTCACACCTTGTATTTACCATTACATATAATCTCTGAATAATTCACATGCCCTATTCATGCTTTAACATTTGCAAACTATATGTCGCTCATCCACATTTTCAAATTTTATACCCCTATGCTCGATGATCCTAGGTTTCCATGTACTTCTGACATAATGGAAAAAACCAAAATGTCTTTTGGTTTTAATCAAACTCATGACCAACGAAAATAACCTTTTATCCTTTTGCAACTTGATCTCATTTTCAGTATTTGGCCTCTGAAACCAGCCTTAAAAACTGACTAAATGACCCCTTGACAACGCGAGGAAATGAAAAATCACTCATCTCCAGCATCTAAACATGGTCCCCAATCAGATTGGCTTGAAAACATCAGGATTAAAATATTATAATAGGCGAAGTGGTCAATTTCATTATATTCTGCAATCAACAATTTTCAAACATATGCGAACCCTGCCAAAAGTGCAACTTGAAAAGTCATCAGGTCACTTCCTGAAGATCTATCACTTGGAAAAATGAATAATTTATCAACATTGAAAATGCATGCAAAAGGGCATCTCCGAAATCAACTTTAGGTACAAGATGCAATTGATCAAACTTCAATAATTTCAGAAAAACAGTGTAAGCGCAAAATGCTGAATCAACATAAATTTCATCTGGATTAGTCATTGAAAGATTAGCAAGATATGCTCTAAGAATTCACCATTGGATCAATTAGTACACTTAAATTCCATGAGAATGATTCCATAATTGGTTCTTGAAAAAAACTCTCATAAAATGACCATTCTATTTACTCCAATTCTGCTCTGCACTGTCAAACTGCACAAACTACCTTTGAAACTGAAATCATAAAGTAATCAAGATGAACCTTCAGAATCTAAAACTATGGAGCTTGATTAAACTTCACACATGGAACATGAATCCTTAATTAACTTTCACTCAAGGTGAACCGATCGATTAGCATTAATCTGCAAAGTTAGCACCTTACAACTTTTCTGATTTTGTACTCAACAAATATGCAGAAATTAGATTTGGATTGAAGTTGGGAAAGTGAATAAATGGATTGGCCAAGGGATAATATTCTTTAGATAGGTACATTCTCATGTCTATAATGTAGAAAAACTTTTAATTATGCCTGACCTTGAATTGGGTGCAAACATGGAAACCACAAAGTAGGTCACTTAATTCTGGATTCTGCACATTCAGTAAAACTTAATAAATTGGAAATGGAAAGGCTCCAAAAAATTGATTAAATGGATTGGTCTGAGTCTAAAAATATTCATATAGGTACATATCCATGTATCTAACATAGGGGAAAACTCAATTACGTAGAGCATGAAACTGGATACAACTTGGAAGACCTCAAAGTAGGCTATTTGGAAATCTGGGTATGACAGAGAAACAAGATAGTTTTGCAAGACCAACTTTGGGGAAACTGAAAACTTATCAAATAGATTAAAAATGACATAGGATTTAAAACATAATCTCTCTGAAATACATGTAAAAAATTCCCAAAGTAGTGACCCATGAAACCTAAAGGATGCAAGATATTCAGATGCAAAGTAGGCTTGTTACAACAAAGTGACACTTAGGCAAAAATGTAGAATGGTCAAGTGGTCAAAACAAGACATTACTGAATGACTCAAAAATTGAATCTGACGACTTGGGATGCCTTATTATGCCTAAATAAGAGTGATGAACACCTGATATGCATGAAAGACTTCAGAATTTTATTTGGGCAAATAAGCTCAAAAAGCACTCACAAGGAGTCAGAATGCAAAAATTAATAGGGTACTTAAAAACCCATGTTGTATTTTTTGAGTACCAATAGTGGCTCTGAATGTGGATGCATGCCCCATGTGGGAATATAGAGAACTTTAGAATCTCATGGTAGAAGCAGACCACCCTGAAACTTCAAATCAGATTTTATCTCTTTTCACTTTCCTCTTTTCACTTAAAAATTTTCTCTCTTCTCAAAAAATGGGGAAACCTCTTACTGAAAGAAAACACACAAATGAAAGGAAAAGCAACTATACAATATGTTCATTATCTGCAAGAGGCCCAAAGCCCCAAAAATAAGATCAACTCTTACCTCTATCATACACCTGGTTTTCATCTTCACAAATCAAAGATAAGCTGAACTTATCACTTACATGCATCTAACCTATCTTATTTCCATTATCCATTAGGTCAAGACAAAAAATGTCATCATAATAAACTTGAGAGCTAAAATGGAAATGATACCAATTCTGAAAAGTATGTGGCATATGCATGATGCATTCATTAGTTAGCAAAAACTGATATTCAATGCAATAATTATCAATACTTGACTTAATGCCACATCTTTGAAAATCACCTTCTGGCTGGAAAATAACACTTAAAATCTGCCAGGTTGCTTGGGTTAGTATTATTACATCCATCCACAACAGTAGTTTGCACATTAAAGAAAAAATCAGCATGTTGAACCTTATGCAAATACTAAAGACATTCACCGCTTGGGATATGATCTAGTTCATCCTTCAAAGGATAGGGAACAAAAATATGAGGAACATCACAGTTAAGCTCATCATAGACATCATGGATCTTATGCAAGTGATTTTGACCTTTTGCAAGAGGAGATAAATCAAAAGAGCAAGATTCAACATCTTCACTATCAAACAATTGTAATTCCATATCATAAACCATACTCTTTTTCTCACAAGGATTACTATCATGCACCTTGATAGTAGCTTGTATATCCATATTAGAATCCTCTTCAATATCTTCCTGCAAATTATCAGCATCATTCAAACCTAAAACTTGCTGGTGGGTGGGAGGGAAAACATTAACACATTCATCATAAACTTGTGAATCTTGAGCAACTGAAGGACTATCCCTTAATAGTTTATTGGAAAGTTCAGAATCTGAAAAGGATTTCAAATCTAGACAACTATCCCAATTAGTGCTCGACATTATATCTGGAGTATCTTCATCCCTTAAATCTAAAACAACACTAATGATTTCAAAATAAGTATCACCACTCTGACAATCTGATATCTATTCTTTGTCAAACTCAATGTGTGTGAAATGTTGAGATTGAAGTCTATCTTTCTTTGAAAATATGAGATATTTACTAGACAATAATTCTGAAATCTCTCCACTATGAAATGAACAATTGTCATCATTTATACTCATCTTTGATACACTTTCACAACCAGAAATTTCATTATCATGTTTCACACTCTCAACAATATTATGATTATCCATAGGGCATGAAATTTGAAAGTCATTTTAAGATACATTCCTCTGAAAATCAGCAGTTAAAAAATTTGAGATTCACTCACTACTTAGCAAGGATTGACATTCTTGTTCATTCTCTTTGTCTTGTTGCTTGATTCTATAAATTTCTTTATCATTGGAAACATGTAGTGAGATCTCTCGGACCATATCATCTTGTGCAAAGAAATCACTACAAAGTCTTACATCCGCATCATAGTTATCATCTTGCTGTTGACACAACACATTTTCACTATCTTGTTGGTCACAAAGTTCATTATTAGTATCAGAATCATCAAAACCTTCAGCATAAATGGACTCATCATTATAACCATAATAACTAGATTGGATATCACTAAATTTAGCCTCATTAGCATAACCAAATCCATATTCAACATCCTCAACATCATTTATTGTTATTTGTTTCAGTATTTTCCATCTTAATTCATCAAACCTGATTTGATCTTTCCTATTGGCTCTTTCTTTCTTCCTTTGTTTTATGATGGTCTATTGTTTTTTGATAAGTTCCTCCTCAAGATCCTCTTTTTCATCATTTGAATGTGACATAGGTTTATCAAAACTAGATGTAGCATAAGAAACACTATTATCCTCTATGTCACCATATTGCTCAACAAAACACCCTTCCAGTTTAGCCATAGACCCTATTGAACCATAAGGTAATTCTTTAAACCAATCCCTAGCATCATCTACTAGAGATATTGCAAATAAGTTCATTAGTACATCCTCATGTGTGATGTCATGATCATCTATTAGATCGACAAACTTTCTTATATGCTCTTTAGCTGATTGCTCACCCTGGCTTGTGAATTTAGGAAAACAATCCTTGACTATTGGTGGAATAGGATTTGGGTATCTAGGGATACCTTCAAAGTTTATATCATTACATAACCTAACCCAATATAGGCATGACATCTTGACAGACAGAATAACTATAAACTGCCTCTTTCTCTTCCCTTTCACTTAGTGTTGACCACATAATAGGGAAAACATGTAAAAATAATTTTCATGGAACAAAAGACTTATCCAATGAATATAAAATACCTGGAAAATAAATTTAGCCACTGCAAATTATTTGATATGAAGTGACCTCCAAATCACCTTCAAAACTTTGTAGAGTCGCCACCTCTTTGCAGAGGAAAAGATTTGAATAGCTGAGATCTCTTTCCCAACTCTGACCTTTTTTAAATCAACAAATTTCATATACCTCTAATATAGAGCTTCTTAATGATTCCTCTAATGACTATGTTCTCATATATAAGAGCTCAAAAATCTGCTTCCTCTTCACTGCAAGTCCACCTTCTTAGTAGTCTTTTTTCAAACTTGAATACTGGTGCAAATTAGAGAACTCAGAGTTTCCACTCACCACATGTGAGATTGTATGAATATTTCTTCAATAACTTCAGACTTTCAGACACTTTGCAATGACAGACAAAACATGCTTGACTCTTTTAGAAAATTTTGAGGAATATTTCTTTGAAAACAATGACTCTATAACCAGATTCTGGGATGATTAAGAAAAGCAAGGAATTGAACATCTTAAACTTGCTTTCTTTTTACTTCCCCAGTAGAGTTGCCAATTTGCTAGCATTTTTTCTTGCAGAACAACTTTAATATGATAGTATACTTGTATAATTGAATGCAAACTCCTATTTTATACAAGAGAAAAGGCTAATTGATGAGGATTGGATAGGATCCTGCTTCTTCTTCGAGCTCCACATTACTCAGGTGGGTATTGCCTTATCTGCACATACATGACTCCTTTCTGACAACTACAAGCTTGCAGATATATAACTGTGGAATGGTTTTTCAGACTCTTTAGGTATCAACTACCTCAATGTTTCCTCTAATTTTATACAATATTCTTCTTACATAAAGTAAGTCTAAAAACTAGAGCAAACCTAACTCCTAACAACATGAAATGGAAATGGTTTTTCAATAATATTTGATGTATGGATCTCTGAAACATCTCAAATCTTGCATAGACTAGTGCCTTATCCTATGGGTAATGGAGTCAAACATACACTTACAAAGAGACCATGAATGAAGGGAAAACAACTCTGTCTAATGTGTTTTTTATGACTTACATTAAAAAAAACCATATCAATCAAGTTCTACTTATTGATCCACCTGTGTGTTCAGATATGCAACTTCCTACTCAAAGAATTTAACTCTCTCCTTGAAAGAGACCTTGGAAATAGAGAGTACATAGCCAACATCCACTGGAAAGACAAGATTGGCAACACCTTTGATGTTCCAAATCATACAAATATGAAAAGAAATATTAATCATAGTTATCCTTTAAATAAATCTATTGTTGATCATTCAATAGACAAAACTAAAACACCCTTGATGCCCTAGCTTATATGATTTTGGAAGTAAAATGGAGACAACTTGCTGATATAATAATAGTGCTGAAATTAATTCATAGATAACTGTTACAAAAAATGTTTTTCTCTAAGACAAAAGGATAAAAGAACAAACTTGTATGCATAGAAGAGAGAATTTTTTTTTACAGAAGAAACCAACACTGGAAACTGATCTGAACATGTTGCAGAGAGACTGAACAAAATTAGAAACCCTCTCCCAATAGAGCAGAAAAAATAGCAACCCTCAAGACTGAGAAAAGAAGAGAAGATATAGGAGAAGGAGAAACCCTAGAAATAATATTTGATTTACACTTGTCCTCCTATCAAATTTGATCTTCACTTATTCCCTCTTTTGTCATCTAAAAATCTAAAATTCTTTTTCCTTTTCAAAATCTACCTTTTAACTCCATCGGTGGTTCCAAAATTTGATCTTATTTGCCCCTTCAAAGTCCGCTAAATCTGATTTTTCATCTTTTCAAAGTTTGATCTTATCCTCTGCAAATCTCCTTTATTCTATCCAAATCTGATTCTTATTTTGCGAAAATATGATCTCTCCTATGTTGAAAACATTTTCTCGGAATGTATTTTTCAAATACTTGCAAAATAAAAATTGCACCAGACTATACATTTGAACCTTTAAAACTTTGCACAATATTTAAATTTCCTTGAAATATTTATTTTTTTCATTTTAAACCCAGAAGCCACAAGATTTTGACACTTGGCACATGCTGATTTGCTGCCTTTTACTAGTCTCTTAACTCACCTTTAACCCTGTTCATCTGGAGACTTGGTGACTAAGCAGTCTCTAGATCTCTAGAACTTTTCCTTGACCTTGAGTCTATTTGGAGACTTGGAGACTAACTTAGTCTCTAAGTCTCATGATATTTTTCTTAACCATGGGTTTGTTGGGAGATTCAGACTTTAACCACACTTCAACTATGGTTATCCTGCACCATGTAGTCTCTAAGTCTCTGATGAATTATGCTAACCTTGGTTAGATCTGGAGACCTCGCAACCACCTTGTCTCTAAGTCTCCGTATGTTTGGAACTTAGCATTTTATGTCCAGCGACTACGTGACTGACAGTTATCTCCTAGTTGCGGTGGTTTTCTCCTCTGGCAGTTATCTTCTCACGACTTCATGACTAGCCGCCACATGTCCCATCTTCCTTGTCATCATCGACGCCACCTGTCTACAAAATTTCTTCCTGGTCACTTGGGCATGCTTCCCAATGCACCACCATATGTCTTCCAAGAATGCATCCCAATGCATAGGTCACCTGCACATGCACATGAAGAGAGCCTCCTGCTCTTCTTCACATTTACTTATGTTTTCCTCTTTCCTTTTAAACATCTTATTTTTCCTGACCAAGGCCAATGTGTGATTAAATCCTTTCACATTTTTAAAGTATTTGTATTTTTACACCCAAAATAATGGGGCCCACCACACACTTAATCTGTCCAGCCAAGTGGCCTCCTGGTTCTTTCTTATTCATATTACATTGTAATTGAGAACACATAAAAATACTATAAAAAACAAATATCTAGTCAATGTGGGATAATGCCATTTCACTGATTTTCAATTTTTCTAGCTCCTCTGCTCACCTTTATCCAGCGTATAGCTTTGGTCAATCTTTTCAAGTACTGGCATCTTGCTCATGCCTACGTGGATCTCCTTCCTTACTTGCATCTGGAAATCTCATTAAATCTTAAAGACGTTTAAAACTTTCTTTTATACTTGGCGTAGACTATGACTGGGATTTCCTCCTTCATTGCTAGTTTGCGCAGGTTCTTAACTACTTTGTAACTACCATATATATTGGATATGTTTCCCAAACAGTGTGGGTTTTATCTTTTGCTGATATGCAATCAAATTTACGCATATTCCTTTACTGTGTGGGCACTTGAAATCCTACGCAGTCCTCTTTTTATTTGTTGTTTGAACTTCTTTCTTATAAAAGAGTCCTCCTTTATGCCTCATGTGGGGTCTCCTTCTGGTTTGTGCCATGAGCTTCCTTCTTCACTAATTGTGCAACTGCACATTGTATTTGGCAAAGTTTTAAAAAAGAAGCCCTTCCTTACCCCACGCGTGGGCTTTCTTTGTAGTTGATGAATGTGCTGGCAGCCTCCAATAGATATTGCACTAAATTATGGGCAAGAACCTTGGCAAAAAATCCAATGGAAAAAGCATTTGTTTGGTTTTAACTTATCCCCACCATGCATTCAGCGCATGTGCTATGCATTTGCTAGTTTTCATGCTTTAAAACTTCAATTTTATGCACAGGCATCCATGTCTATAAACTGCGCTAGCATTTACAATGTTTTTTTTTTAAAACAAAACAAGTGCCAAACTACAATGTGCTAGCCTCCATGTTGATTTTCTAGACTTCTCCTTCAATTTCATACACTGGCTTTTCCATTGGCCATTAAAATAAATATATTAGGCTTGGTTTTTGCGTAGACACCAAGGCAAAACATTGCGCAAGCCACTTAGCATTTGTAAAGCTTTGTTTTAATGTTTTCCTTACGCTCTGCAATGATCTCTTCAATTTTAAATATATCATTCCTGGCAATTAGCGCAGACATCTCTACATTTTCCATCATATCCCATTCTTCATTGACAAGGAAAACATTATAAAGCCTTTAGGAAATTAGCTTACAACTCTCAATGGTGTTGACTTTGATGGTCTCCAACGGTTTCTTGTTTTGACAAATTCACCATGCTCATTTTTTAAACTATGTGCCGGTTGCATTTGGTATTTGCATTTAATTTTATCAACATTTCACTATTATCATCTACACTGTAGCCATAGATAATAATACACACCTGCAATATGCACTTTGATTGGTAATTGTTTTAACATATTTCTATGCCGACTTTCTTCATGTCTTGTATTTACCATTACATATAATGTCTGAATAATTCACATGCCCTATTCATGCTTTAACATTTGTAAATTGTATGTCACCTATCCACATTTTCAAAATTTATACCCCTGTGCTTGATGATCCCATATTTCCATGTACTTCTGACATAATGGACAAAACCAAAATGTCTTTTGGTTTTAATCAAACTGGTGACCAACAAACTTAACCTTTTATCCATTTTCAACTTGATCTCATTTTCAGTATTTGGCCTCTGGAACCGGCCTTAAAAAATGACAGAATGACCCCTTGACAATGTGAGGAGAGGAAAAATTACTCATCTCTAGCATCTGAGCATGGTCACCAGTCGAATTGTCTTGAACATCAGGATTAAAAGATTATAATAGGTGAAGTGGGCCATTTCATTATATTCTGCAATCAACAATTTTCAAACATATGCAAACTCTACCAGAAGTGCAACTTGAAAAGTCATCAGGTCACTTCTTGAAGATCTTTGACTTGGAGAAATGACTCATTTATCAACATTGAAAATGCATGCAAAAGGGCATCACTGAAATCAACTTCAGGTGCAAGATGCAATTGATCAAACTTTAACAATTTTAGAAAAATAGTGTAAGAGCAAAATGCTGGATCAACATAAACTTCATCTGGATTAGTCATTGAAATATTAGAAAGATATGATCTGAGACTTAACCATCAGATCAAGTAGTACACTTACATTCCATGAGAATGATTCCACAATTGGTTCTTGAAAACAACTCTCATGAAATGACCATTCCGTTTACTCCAATTCTGCTCTGCACTATCAAACTGCACAAACTGCCTTTGAAATTGAAATCATAAAGTCATCAAGATGAACCTTCAGATTTTGAACCTCTAGAGATTGATTCACCTTCACACATGGAACATGAATCCTTAATTAAATTTCACTCAAGGTGAACTGATCGATTAGCATTAATCTTCAAAGTTAGCACCTTATAACTTTTCTGATTTTGTACTCAACAAATATGCAGAAATTGGATTTGGAATCAAGTTGGGAAAGTGGATAACTAGATTGGACAAGGGATAAGATTCTTTAGATAGGTGCATTATAATGTCTACAATGTAGAAAAACATTCAATTATGCCTGAACTTGAACCAGGTGCAAACAGGGAAACCAAAAAGTAGGTCACTTAATTCTGGATTCTGCACATTCAGTGAAACTTAATAAATTGGAAATAGAAAGGCTCTGACAAAGTGATTAAATGGATTGGTCTGAGTCTGCAACTCTTTAGATAGGTAAATCTCCATGTTTCTAACACAGGGTAAAACTATTAGAATAGTCCCAAAGGATAACTGAGTGGGGGGGGGGTGAATCAGTTATCAACTAATTAAATTCTTTTCTTCCTTTTAATTCCATAATACAATAAAGTAAATGCACATTTAGATAACACATTGACAATATCAAAATTTGGTTATGGGGAAACCAAATGGTAAAAACCCCGGTCGGAATTAACACCCACAATGAACTATACTTGTTTATAATAATCCCTATTAGAAGATCTTGCAACCTTGTTAGGAGTTGTTCTTTACAATGAAATAAGTATAGTGACTTGGTTAAGGATCGGACCCTATTAGGAGTCTTTTACAAATAACCCTGTTAAGGGTGAGGACTCACTGTCCAAAATCTCACTGCTTCAATGGTGAAGGATACAACCTTCTATAGAATAGATATACACTATATCTGATGATGAACTATAGAGTAGACCTGCTGTCTTGATCAGTTCCAATGTATTTTAATCTTTCACTTCTTCTTCACATAGATCCTTGATGAATGAAACACAACTGATATTCTTCTCTATACTTTTTCTGTCTCTTATCTTCTCATTCACACTTAGCATTCCAAAAATGAACTACTATAAGTATCTTTCTCAAATTATGAGATCATGGGACCTGTTAGGCAACTCTTCATAACATCCTTGTCAGCTTAACTAACCATGCAAGCATAATTACAATCACGCAATATAAAATGAATAGACGCAACGCTTCACAAAGTCAGCCTCACCAAATTAACTCTAACATTGCAATCTTGTTGAAACACATTTGGCACCTTTAGATAACTATCTTCAACTCATAACTAAACTTTAATATACACACGCATATCCTGAAGATAGGCGCAACTCAAGAACCAATGCAATACATTGACTCTGTATAGATAACCTCCAAAAAATGTAACTACCGTTAATAGAATTACACAACACAACTAAAACTTCATATCTGAGTCTGCATGTATGAACAAAATATAAAAAAATATGTATACAACATGAATATAACCATGCAAGGCTTGATAAAATCATTCTGATAAGTACATATAAAACACTGTTGTATATTATATGTTTTCATGAATGACAAACATACAATCAACTAGCTGCCAGAAGTAAATCTCCAACAATCTCCCCCTTTGACATTGATGGAAACATATGATATTAAGAACATCTTCAGTACATGGTGTCTTCTTTCTTTTTACAATCTTCTCAATATCCTCATCAAAGATTCCTCTACACTGCTGCAGATCTTCTGTCTATGTTTATACTCCCCCAGAGTATATGTTCCCCCTTACTATATACTCCCCCTTTGACATCAATGGCAAAGGGCACCATAAACAATTAGGCACAGGTACTACTCCAGAAGTAGAGTAGTCAACCATTCACTAGTCACTATGGACTGATGTTCTTTCTTTTTTATCTAATCAAACTCAGGAGAGGGAATTACTCCTAACTTCTCCCTGAGATACTCAAAAGTATCTTTTGATAAAGGCTTTGTGAAAATATCTGCCAACTGTTCTTTGGTGCTCACATAGTCCAATTTTACTTCATTGTCTACAACTTTTTCTCTAAGAAAATGGTATTTGATCTTAATGTGCTTTGTCTTTGCGTGCATCACATGGTTCTTGGACATGTTGATAGTACTGGTGTTATCATAGTGAATAAAAATAGGATAATCAACCTATATACCAAAATATTTAACAATCTGCTTGATCCTAACCATTGTTGAACAATTCAATGCTGCTGCAATATATTCAACTTCTGTTGTCAATTGAGAGATACAATTCTACTTCTTGCTTACCCAAGAAACCAACCTATCTCTAAGAAATAAATCTCCTCCAAAAGTACTCTTCTTGTCATCAATACAACCTTCCCAACCTGCATCTTTATACACATGAAGTTGTACATTCTCTAATTTAGGATACCATAAACCATAGTCTATAGTTCCCTTTAGATATCTAAATATTCTCTTTATTTCCCTTAGGTGATTCTATTTTGGTTCAGCTACAAATCTACCAACAATGCCAACTGCATTAGATATGTCTAGTCTAGATTGAGTAAGATATATAAGTTTTCCAATCATAGACTTATACAATGTCTTTTCAACTGCTGCAGAATCATCTTCTTTAGAAATCTTGCTTCCTATTATCATAGGAGTCCATACTGGCTTACAGTCTTCCATCTTTAAAGTCTTCAATATTTCCTTCACATATTTGGACTAATTTATAAATATCCCTTTATCTGTCTGCTTTACATTTAATCCCAAAAGGTATTTTATAGGACCAATCATGGTCATTTCAAATTCATTCTGCATTTCTTTTGCAAATTATGCACTAAGCTTGTCATTACCTCCAAAGATAATGTCATCAACAAATATGGCAACAAGTAATAATCCATCAGGTGTCTCTCTTATGAATAGGTTACAATCTGCTACTCCTTTCTTAAATCCAATCTTGGTAAGATAACCATCTATTCTCTCATACCAAGCTCTTGGGGCCTATTTAAGTCCATAGAGTGCTTTCTTCAATCTGCATACCATGTATGGTTTATCTGATAGATTAAATCCTTCAGGCTATTCTATGTAGAATTCTTCCTTCAAGTCACCGTTCAGAAAGACTGATTTGACATCCATTTGATATACTTTGAAGTCTTTGAATGTTGCATAGGCCAAGAATAACTTAATGGCTTCTAACCTTCTCATAGGGGAAAATGTGTTAGTGTAATCTATCCCTTCCCTCTGTGCATATCCTTTACACACTAGTATTGCTTTGTTTCTGACCACTGTACCATCTTCATTCATCTTGTTCCTGAATACCCACTTTGTTTCAATCACATTTTTGTCACTAGGTCTAGGAACCAATTCCCATGTGTCATTTTTTATTATTTGATTTAATTCTTCTTCCATTGCTTTCTGCCAATCAGAATCCTTGCAAGCATATTCAACATTTAAGGGTTCAATCTATGAAAGTAAACATACCTCTTCGTCCACTATTAAAAAAATTTCTTTAGATATAGTCAAAACACTGCTTCTCTGATCTCCAATGATATCATTTTTTGAATGATACCTAGATGTGAATTTTGAAACTTTTGGTGTGAAATCCTCATCTGTAATCTGTGATACTTCTTTGCTTGATTCAGGTTCATTACATGATACATCAATGTAAACAAACATTTCTTCAATAATAGTGTCTTTACTGTTAGACCTAGGTTCATTCTCAGTCATAGGTGCATATTCATAGTACATCTCTTGAACCATGAACTTCTCATCAATATTTACATGAGTACTTTCAATTATCTTCTCTAATCTTAAATTGAAACATCTGTATGCTTTTCTTTTAGTAGAATAACCAAGGAAAATACCTTCATCGCTTCTAGCATCAAACTTGCCAACACCATCATCTCTCTTAATGTAGCACTTCCTGCCAAAGATTCTAAAGTATTTTACTGTAGGTGCATTATGAAACCAAAGTTCATAAGGTGTCTTATCTATGCCTAGTCTTAGTTGTGTTCTGTTGATAGTATAGACTACTGTATTGACTACATCTCTCCAATAGGTGTGTGCAACTTTTCTATCAATCATCATAGTGCGCACTGTATCAAGTATGATCCTATTCCTTCTTTCTGCAATCCCATTCTACTGAGGGGTTTTGGGTGGACTCAACTGTCTTTTGATTCCATGTTCTTCACAATAGTCATAAAACTGGTCAGAGGTGAATTCTCCTCCTCTATCTGATCTTAGACATTTTAGTTTTAATCCAGATTCATTGTCAACTTTGGCTTTGAATATTTTGAACTTCTCAAAGGCTTCAGACTTCTCCTTTAAGAATGCAACCCACATCATCCTTGAAAAATCATCAACAAACAAAATGAAATACCTTTCTCCATATTATGATCTAGTTTGAGTAGGACCACATAAATCTATATGCACTAGGTCTAACTTGTTTTCAACTGAGTTCTACTTGCTTCTGAAAGAGCTCATTACATGCTTTCCCATAACACATTCCCTACACATTGTGTCAACTGGTTTTGCAATACTTGGAAGGTCTCTAACTGCATTGACATTGCTTATCTTTACTATATTGTCAAAATTGATATGACATAGTCTCTTGTGCCATAACCAACTGTCATCCACTTTTGCAACAAAAAAACTTACATCTGAATTGAGATGAAAAACATTAGCTTTTGTCTTTGAGCCTGATGCAATCATGTCTCCTTCTTTGTTGCTAATAATGAATTTGTTATCTTTGAATTCCAAATGATAACCTTTGTCAAGTAGCTATCCAACGCTTAGTAAGTTGTGATGTAATCCATCAACATACAAAACATCATCTTTCTTATTCTTTCCATCCAGGGTGATAGACCCTCTGCCTATGATAGGTTTGGGAGTGTTATCTCCAAATCTAACCATACCACCTTTGTACTTGTCTAGATTAAAAAATTTGTCTTTATCACCTGTCATGTGATGAGAGCATCCACTGTCAATGATCCAATCGGTTCTGATGTCTGCTTTGGAAATTAAGGCTAACTTCTGTGTTTCCTTTTCATCTTCAATGTCCATTTCCTCAAGCAAATTTTCCATGTCTTTAAGGGCAACGAATCCAATTTCATCTTCTATTGAATCTTCATTAGCTACACCTTCTTCAGCATGATATCATTCCTTTCTATATTTTGGTTTATAATCAGATATGAATTTCTTTACTCTTGTAGGACACTTGGATGCAAAGTGGCTGATCTTGTTGCATGAAAAACATTTGAATGGAAATTGTCCTTCTTACTTGCCTTTGCCTTTATTTTCTCTTATAGAAATCATGGCAATGATTTCTTCTAGTTCTTCATCAACTTCTTCTTTCTCAGTATTTCTAGAGATGTGTAAAGGTTTCTTACCATGAACTGAGGTTTTGAAGGCTGTTTCACTTTTGGGTTCAGTCTTCAATCTTGATATCTCAAATACAGAGATTTTACTGATCAAAGTCTCTCTCTTGAATTTTTTTAAAAATTGCATTGTTTCATCTAGAATATTGATCTTGTTCTCATAGTCTACTGTTAAAGTAGTCATCAGCTTGTCCATTATGTATTCTTCTGATATTTCTCCACCATTGTTTCTGATTCTAGAAAATGCTTCATTTATCCTCTGATTGTAGGCTCTGATGTTCTCTTCAGGTAACATCTCAAGGTTGTTGTATTTATTTTTCCATGTCTTCCTACACACATTCTTTGCTTGGATATCTCCTTCAAACATGTCTTCTAAATACTTCCATTTAGTGTATGCCTTGTCTACTTTCTTGATCTCAGAGAATTGACTGTCAAATAGTGCACTTATAAGGGCTTCTTTGGAAACTGCATTAGCTGTGAATGTATCCTTTTGTTTACTAGTAGCATCATCTCTTGAGAGGTCTTTTAGAGAGGGAATAACAACTTCTTGTGTGGCTATCTCAAAGATGTCAAAACCAACACACTGTAGATGTGTTATCATTTTGTTCTTCCAATCTAGATAATTCTCTCCATCGAACTTAGGACTCTCTTTTCTGAAGTATGCCATCTGATCTACCTTAAGCTGTTAGGATTTCTCTTTAAGGCACTTGGCTTTGATACCGATTGTTAGAATAGTCCCAAAGGATAATTGAGAGGGGAGGGGGGTGAATCAGTTATCAACTAATTAAATTATTTTCTTCCTTTTAATTCTAGAATACAATTAAGTAAATGCACATTCAAACAACACCACAATTTGGTTACGGTGAAACCAAATGGTAAAAACCCTGGTGGAATTAACACCCACAATGAACTATACTTGTTTATAATAATCCCTGTTAGAAGATCTTGCAACCCTGTTAGGAGTTGTTCTTTACAATGCAATAAGTATAGTGATCTGGTTAAGGGTCTGACCCTGTTAGGAGTCTTTTACAAATAACTCTGTTAAGGGTGAGGACTCACTGTCCAAAAGCTCACTGCTTCAATCATGAAGGCTACAACTTTCTGTAGAATAGATATGCACTATATCTAATGATGAACTATAGAGTAGACCTGCTATCTTGATCAGTTCCAATGTATTTTAATCTTTCACTTCTTCTTGTTAGAGTAGTCATAGTATAGCTAATAATTAAATCATCTAATTATTAGTCTATTTACTCTATGCTTAAGTTATGCTTAGGCAATTTTTCATTCTTTAGGGTTTTCCCCTTTAGGGTTTTGTGATTCCTTTTATAAGGATTCACTTCTTAGTTTTCTTTAAGAACAAGGAGATTGTATTTTGTAATTCAGTTGTTGATAATAGAAGCTTTTTTCTGTCAACATGGATTTCATGTCTCTAGCCTTTTGGCCTCCATAGTTTTTCTTCTTCTATCTTTGTCTTGCTTCTACTTGTGACAGATGTGCATGTAGGTGTTCTTGGGAGGATTTGTGTTTATCAAATCTAACATGGTATCAGAGCTCTCCTGCTATTCGTTGTTCCAGTTTTTTTGAAGCAAGCTCATCGCAGTTCGGGGTTTGAAGTTCTCTAGTCTTTTCTGACATCTTTCATTGATTCTGGGGGGTCTTTGTTTTTTGGGAGCACTTTGGACCAAAACCGACCTCATGGTTGCATCCAGAAGGCCCAAAAACCCCAGAATCCATATAAGGCACGTCCGATTTGGACACCAGAGCCTCAGGGAGAAATTTCTTGGCCTTCCAGGGCCGTACGGACACGGTTTTTGAGAAAAAAAATCATTTTTAAAATATTTTTAATGCGTTTTAAAATGCAGTCTGTGCGTTTTTGGTTTGGCCGATGCCGCGCCACCGCCGGGCCACCAGCGCCCCACCGCCGCCGGCCGGTGACCGGCCCGCCACTCACCCCTCAGCGGCCCCCGCCACCCAGCCTCTCCCACCGCCCGGCCTCCCCCGCCACTCCAGTCCCCGCCGCTAGCTCCGCCGCCCCTGCGGCCCGCTCTGCGGTCTGCGCCGCCCCGCTTGCCCCCTGCGCCGCCCCGCTTTGGTGTCTGCGCCGCTCCGCCGACGGTCACCACTCGGCTGGTGGGTGGCACTTTTTATTTAAACCTGCGGGTTTTTTTGCATGGCCGTCGGTCATATGGCAGACCAGGGGCTTTGGCCCAGCCCACGGTGTGCGCCATGTTCCTGGGGGCCCTTTTTTTTAGCCCCTGGGGCTTAAAACTAGGCTTTTAGGGCATTTTTGAGCCCTTATCACCTTTTTGGCTCTATCTGGAGCATACGGAGGCCTTTTTTGGACTTCGTTATATCGTCGGAAAGCTCTTTCCAAGATCTTTCTGATTATGGTGATTTAGATTTTTGGGTCTATTTTTTTGATAGCATTTTTTTCTGTCAAAGTCTGATGTCTATTTTTGCCTTCCGGGAGTCATATCTGGCTCATCCAGACTCTGTTTTTGGCAAACCAGATATCATCGGAAAGATGGTTTAGTGAAATATTCAGTTGCAGGTGTATTTTTTCCATATTCTAATCCAAGTTTTCTCTCCTCTGAGTTTGGTAGTTTATGCACTCTGGTGGATTGCTTGGTTCTATAGGTCCTGGGATCTCTTCTACTGTACTTCTGGCTCGCTCTTCTTTCTAACTTCTGAGCTTGTATCTCTTCTGTTGCATCTTTTTTCTATAAATGCACTGAGATAAAGTGCCTACTTCTGCATTTCTGGGATCTTGTACACCTTGTATGGTTTTAGTACTTGCACTCTGTTATAAAGTGCCATGGGGGGTTATGATGATTATGCCATTTTAGGCGCATCCACCTTTGTCAAGTGAACGTACCTTCCATGACATTAGACCATGTTGTGTGTCGGTGACACCGCCCTTTATCCTGTGCTTATACTTTTGTTGCACTATTGGTGTTCCTAGTTCTTTCTTCTGTAGATGTTTCTGGCATTGCATTTCAGTGTTCCTGTCACCTCTCCCAGTTCAGCATTATGGGGGGGTTCACTTATTGGCTCTATTGCTTTCTAGTTTGATTGATCATCTCTTCAGACATTGTCTTCTCTACCTAGTCATGCACTTCAGTGGGGGTTCCAGCAGTTTCTCCTGATAGAGTTTACAGCTACATGCTTCAGAGATGCTTCTTACTCTTTCTTGTTCCTCTCTCTGGGACTTTCCCTAGATTGAAGGCTTAGTTTCCTTCATCTAGTTCATTTCTTGTACTTGGGTACCTGATCAGGGCTTGTTGTCGAGACCCATCTTTCCTGCTTTCTGCAGTAGTCTTTAGCTATTTTGCTTCTCCCTAAGTTACACTTAAGGGGGGGTGTTAGAGTAGTCATAGTATAGCTAATAAATAAATCATCTAATTATTAGTCTATTTACTCTATGCTTAAGTTACACTTAGGAAGTTTTTCATTCTTTAGGGTTTTCCCCTTTAGGGTTTCGTGATTCCTTTTATAAGAATTCACTTCTTAGTTTTCTTTAAGAAGAAGGAGATTGTATTTTGTAATTCAGTTGTTGATAATATAAGCTTTTTTCTGTCAACATGGATTTCATGTCTCTGGCCTTTTGGCCTCCATAGTTTTTCTTCTTCTGTCTTTGTCTTGCTTCTACTTGTGATAGATGTGCATGCAGTTGTTCTTGGAAGGATTTGTGTTTATCAAATCTAACACTTCTTCACATAGATACTTGATGAATGAAACACAACTGATATTCTGATTTGTAATTTTTTTGTCTCTTATCTTCTCATTCACACTTAGCATTCCACAAATGAACTACTATAAGTATCTTTCTCAAAGTATGAGATCATGGGACCTTTTAGGCAACTCTTCATAACATCTTTGTTAGCTTAACTAACCATGCAAGCATAATTACAACCGTGCAATATAAACTGAATAGATGTGACGCTTCACAAAGTCAGCCTCACCAAATTAACTCTTACATTGCAATCTTGTTGAAACACATTTGGCACCTTTAGATAACTATCTTCAACTCATAACTAAACTTGAATATACACATGCATATCTCAAAGATAGGTGCAACTCAAGAACCAATGCAATACGTTGGCTCTATACAGATAACCTCTAGAAACTGTAACTGCCATTAACAAAATTACACAACACAACTGAAACTTCATATCTGAGTCTACGTGTATGAACAAAACATAAACAACATGTCTACAACATGGATATAACCACGCAAGGCTTGATAACATCATTCTGATAAGTACATACAGAACACTATTGTATATTATATGTTGTCATCAATGACAAGCATACAATCAAATAGTTGCCAAAAGTAAATCTCCAATCCAACAAAAACTCAATAACGTAGAGTGTGCAACCAGATACAACTTGGAAGACCTCAATGTAGGCTATTTGGAAATCTGGGTATGACAGAGAAACATGACAGTTTTGCAAGACCAACTTTGGGGAAACTGAAAACTTATGAAATAGATTCAAAATGACTTAGGATTTAAAACATAAGCTCTCTGACATACATGTAAAACATTCCCAAAGTAGTGACCCATGAAACCTAAAGGATGAAAGATATTCAGATGCAAAGTAGGCTTGTTACAACAAAATGACATTTAGGCAAAAATGCAGAATGGACAAGTGCTCAAAACAAGACATCACTGAATGACTCAAAAATTGAATCTGATGACTTGGAATGTCTTCTTATGCCTAAACAAGAGTGATGAAAATATGATATGCATGAAATACTTCAGAATTTTATTTGGGCAAATAAGCTCAAAAAGCACTCACAAGGAGTCAGAATGCAAAAATTAACAAGGTACTCAAAAACCCATTTTGTATTTTTTGAGTACTAACACTTCTAACCATTAGCTCCATTAGACAATTACTTTAGCTCAAGAACATAATCATAAAATTAATTTCATGGAGACATTAAAAAATCTAACTAATACTTGAATAAATGAAACTAATCTAAAACAAAATTACTGTAACTCAAGTGGCCCTTGCTTGAGATGTGACCTCAGATGCACAATAACTTTAATTTTGCAGATCATTCAATTATCCACTTTATTTATTCTATAATAGTACAACATGATAATAGCAATATATCTAACCACTCAAAAATATAAACATAATCTAAACATGAAAATATATATTGTCGATCCCTCAACTCTTAACAAAATTGGACTTTATAGACAATCCAGAAGAGTAAGCATAATTACATTCATATTTAGTTGAGAATGCGATAAAAGAGTGACTATTACAGTGGAACAAGTAGAAGGTAAAGAGTTTGTACATGGATAGGAATTAGTCCTAAGGAGATGCAATATGAGTTAGTCATGCGGATTAGTCAAATAAAAATGAATCAACAAATGAAGGATTTAGTGCGGTTTAAGTGAGGGAAGAAACCTTTAATGGTGCATGATCCTTTTGGGCCCCAAGGCTTTGTATCCATGTTCATATATGATGATCTATCCTACTATGAATTAGGATAGTCTAGACAAAGAAAGGTAAAAAATTGGTTTTTAGTTGATCCAAGTTCCCATTGACGGGGTTAGTTCAATCTAAGTTTTATATACATCTTGGAGTGTTAAGTGTCTTTGAGATTTAAGAAGTGTCTTTGTGATTGTAGTAAGTTGTATTATTGAAATTTCAGAAGTTCAAATGATTAAAGAAGACAAAAATATGAAGGTAGTAGTGAGTGAGTATCCATTGGGTAGAGAAATATAGAGTTGTAAGAGTTTTAAAACATCACAAATTGTTAGAAAGGATTAGATGTTAGCATAGAGTAAGGACATCATATTTCCAATATTATGGGGACAAGAGAAATGTGTAATAGTAGAAGAGGGTTTGTGTGGTAAGATAAAATTAGAAGGTGTTAATTAGAGGTTGACCATACATGGAGTAATTTAGTCCACAATAGTTTGGACAAGAGCATAGAGGCCAAGATTTGGTGTTGGTTGGGACATGACCCAACCAAGAGCTATGATAGGCGAAGGATGTAAACCAGATCCATTTTAAAGAATCTATACATGATTCGATGGGTTGTGCTAAAGAATTAATGTTGATATGCCTCATTATGGGTATGTCATATTGTTGTGAACAATTAGGTTAAAAATTATCCTATTGTATATTTATAAAGCACATAAGTCAATTTGGTGCTAATATAATCACAAAGAGGGGTTGGCATTGCAAGTGAAATACAATAGTTTTTTTATTTATATATCCAATTGCTACAAAAAGTTAGTTCTAGAATCCTAGTTAGTTTATGCATAAGTTGTAAGATAATAAATAGTGCAAATTCATGTGACTTGTTTAATCTTTACTAGACATGTCCAATAAAACACATTATTATATGTCAGTGCTAGATCAATGTCATATTCAAACTTTTCTAACCCCATATACTTTAATGAATAATAAGACATCGAAACTAATATATATATATATATATATATATATATATATATTTATCAAACAACCATACCTTGTATTCAAATACTTCACTTTCCATATAGAAAGATGGAATCCACTCATGCCAGGAATGTGTAACTAGAAGATGATGGTCTTCAGAAAAAAAATCTTAATCTAGTTACAACATGAGATTAAAGGAGCTTATGGAAAGAACATATATGTTATAAGAGATGTTTTATATTGAGTAACTATAAAAGAAAGTTCCAGTATGAGAAGGTAATGAAAAGCTACATAAAATTATAGAAAATAGCAGAGAGGTACAATCGATTTTTCATGATTAGACATTTGCTACAAATAAAGGACATTTTTAACATTGTTATACAATGTATAGAATCAGAGGAGTAACACCATGTAAGGGTTTTGAGAAAATAGTTCAAGGATACTGTAACTCATAAAGAATAGAATAGGTCTAATATTCAAGAGCATCAAGAGTGATATGAGTTTCATGAGGGTTCCAAATTTCAATATCTCACAGACAAGAAGAGACAAGTTTACTAGTAAAGAGGAGACTACCCTGCATATATACCAGTAAAATGGCTTCAAAATATTCATCTGATCTTCATAATGAAACTTCAAAAATCTCCAAAACATCAGAGCACCAAATTAAAAAATACTAAAGTAAATGTCAACTCACAAAATAACTTACAAGGATGAGGTGTATCCACAACTTTTGCAGTTGCGCCATGGATATCAGCACCTGAAGAAACTCATAGTGTTGGTGTACATATAAGACAATATGAGAGTTCATTAGACCCAACAAATTGTGGTGTTGATGTTTGTGTTGTATCTATTGGACCCTAAAATTAAGATTCAACATACATTATTCAATAAGATTAGTTGTGCAACATAATGAAATGTTGAAAAGTGTGTTATCTTATTGAGCTTCACTTTCTTTTGAGAATAGTTTAATATTCTCTACTTAACATGGCTAACCACGTGAAGGTGGAAGCTCATTTGGCCCCTCCCCCCTAAAATCACTTTAAATTCCCTATTAACATTTAACATTCAGTCATTCTTTCATCCATTAATAAAATATAACTTTCATTCATTAACACATAACATGCATTAACACACAACATTCATCAATATTCATTAAGACATCATTCATGAACATTCATTAACACATAAAATTTAGTCATTATCAAATAAGGTAGACTACAATCATTTTTTTTGTGAAGCTATTTAATGACTAAGTGGAGCATCATTTTCTTCATCATTTCCCCCTCTTGAGTTGTTCTTCCCTCTACTCATGATCTCAATGTATGCCTAGTCCTATACCGAGGACAAGGACACTGATGCAAAGGGGGGTCCTCTACAATAACAAAGAAATGGGTTAAATTCAAAACATTTTTTTTATTATTATTACCAGTATTTTATTAATTTAAAGAGCATAGTCATGGCTCTCTTTACCTAATGGGCCACATCATCTTCCATATCATTTTGTCTAGCCTCAACCTCAACATGTTGAGCACCCTCTAGATCCTTCTGGAGTTGAAATACACCAATTTCAATTTAATATGTTTAATTGTATTAATAATCACATTTAAAAAATTGAATAAAAAATGAATACCTCCACTATTGGGATGCACATCCAGACCTTCAACATGTGCAAGTTGTGTTCCACGATTAACAGACTACATTCCAATGTCATGTGCATTTTTATCATTTCTTGCTTATTTAAAATAAATATAGTCACTTTATGTTGGAACTTAACATCAAATAGATTATTGGTAACGTATTCAATTTGAAATAATTTTAATTTAGCTTATTTACCCATGTGACAGATGCACCAAAATATCTTATTTTCCCAGTCAATTCTCATAGTCATTCAGCTATGACTGTATAGCCTTGTTGGTAGGCAATTCTCTTGTCATCTTCTGTTGGTGCTCTATTGAAATCAGAGCCCTACATTCTTGCTTAGTATCGTAAATTTTGCTTGTATTGTTTCATAATTTTTTTTTCAATTTATAAATATTTTGATGCGATATTTCATTTACTGATACTTACAATCCATGTGACAAGTTTCATATAACCACCAGAGCCAAGCTCATGTTGCCCATGCTTTTCTTGTCTTTCCTTGGTTACATTTGATGTGTCACTCAGTCTATTTAAAGTTTGAAATATGTTAGATAATATAAATATAAAGAGTAATTAGTACATAATTACATTCTTAATGGTATCACATACCTTCTTCTGGCATCTGCTGGTGTATTTCCTTTGTTCCTTTCAATTCTTTCCTTCACATTAAAAATCACGTCCTTCCACTCCTTCTCTGGAATCATGGGGGGATGCTCGTACTTTACGTTCTTCTCTGAATGTGTACTATATTGGTCCCTTACATTCTTTAGATATGTTCCAACTTTCTCAAGGAGCTTGGTTTTCTCAAATGTGTCAGCTCCAAACAACCCAACCATACGGTTTGTGAGTTCATCTTTTAACTTTTTTTCTTGGACATTCCACCTTTTAAGAAAAAAAAACCTGTTAGATTCAGAAATGACCTAAAGCTTCCTTTAATATAGTTCAAGAAATGGATCAAAGGAAAACTATTCTAGCATTGATATGAAATAAAAATAGTGGATTAGGGTTAGTTCACATGTGATGTTCTAACTTTTATGTATGGTGGGCCCGAATATATGCAATGCAATGTAATTAAGATTTTTATAAAAATATCATTACGTATAAAAATCATGGGATAATTAGTCCAAAATGAGTGATCAATAAGTAAATTACAATTAGACTATATATAATAATAATTTTTAAAGTACCTGGAACCTTCTATATCTTTAATGGAATCAATTCTTCGTTGCTCACCACCAATGTGGCCTGCAACATTTTTGTATTAGCAATATAGGAAGATCCAGGAAATGATGGTATGTTATCACCAATAGTTGCCTCTGGCACATCCTCATGTGCATCTCCTATTGAAGAAAATGAATCCACTATGAAATTCCCCCAAGAAAGAACACTTTAAGGGAAATAAACACATAACAATAGAGAGAGAAAAAGAGGGATCTACGAATATGATGTGTAGTAGAGGATGTATGTATGCCGCATGTTTCTGACATTGCAATTGGAAATACAGGTGGGGTTGACCTCAGATGAGGTGGCATTTTCACAAGATCATTGACATGACCTGAAGAATAATAAAATAAATATATAAAATATTAAATATATTAGAAATAATGGTGCAGGAGCAATAATACATTAAACCATAATAAGCTTGCAACTTCTGAGAGTATAGACCATACTAAAGAATTGGAAGGTGTGCCAAGGTATGGACAGGTGTAGGGAACATGGGTCCATCCATTCCAAGTGTAGTTGAGGCCAAGTGATCAGAGGAAGGTCTTTACAAAGTGACTATCTCAAAGGTATGGTAGACTTTCTTAAAGTGACATTGGTAACAGTGGGTAAATGTTATTAGTTTGGTTCAAAATTTGTGTTTTGTATGGTCAGGGACCAAGTGAATGGTTGTGAAAGGAGTCTCCAAGAGTGTAAAAAAATTGGTTTTATTTTTTTTTTACAATGTTTTCCAAGGTATGGTGATTGGATACATGGTAGTTATGTGAGGCTAATACGGGGCAATCATTGTTGTCTTGATTTATATAATGGATAAGTGTTAAAAAATGTTATCAAGTGAATGAAATGATGTTAAAAGGGTCTAATAATATCTCTAGGTTGATCAGTGGGTGAATGAATTGTTTGGTTATTGTTGAAAGTGTTATGAAGACATGGACTGGTCAGAGTAAATTTTTGTGGACAATCAAGTCAAGGTTATGTTTGTGTGGGTCAGTGGATCTTGGGAAGATAATGGACATGTAATGATTCCACTAGAGTCTTGTAATGGTTCATAAAGAATATACGAAGAACTTGTGGGTCATTCATTGATAGAATGGTGATTGTTAGTGAAGGGATTGTGTGAACCTTTTATAAGGAATGGTGTTGACGAATTTGGAAAAGAGGTTACGAGAGGTCAAACGGTTCTATTATGAAAAATAAATGTATTTTGAGTCATGATAAATAAATATGTAAGGTGAATTAAAGCCATTTGTACAAAGTTGTCAAAATTCTCTATTAAGGTCTTGAATTTCTTAAGAGACTCAAAATATGTAAAATGACTCAATGAAGGACATGAGGGGTTTAATATGTTGTTTTAGGACCATCTTATCATGTTAATAAGACCCATGCAAGATTTTGGTCATTCATGTCGACGATGGTATCATGTTGCATTATGAAACCCTTGTAAAAAGATGCAAAACAAAGTAACAAGCGGGTGTTCGGTCCTAAAAGGTGGTTGGGAAATTATGTCCATGAAAACATTATAAAATTCTTGAAATGGTCTAGTTGTGTGTGTGTGAGGTTAGAGAAATCTTGAAAAAGATTAAAATCACATTCATCTCTAATTGTCACTCTTCAGGAAGAGGACAACCAAATGATCATCCTTGTTTGAGGATGAAAATATGATTTATAAAGGAGGAAATGCAGATTTGAGATGATAGGGTTGATGATCAAAGTGAAATGTATCATATTTAATCAATGAATACAATATTTGGTAGGTGTAAGCAATTATGTTTTCCAATATGTTCTAGGTATAGTCATGTTGGCGCAGGAGCACCTCTCCAAACACCTAAGTCCACCTTGGAACCAAATGGAGGTAGTGGATCTAAAGATTTCCTAAAAGTAAATTGGGATATATTGAGGCCAATAATGGAAATATGTAATAAACAATTTAATTTAAATATTATAAGTAATGGAAGTCCTGGCAAAGGACTTAGGACCAAAACAATGTAAGGGTGGCCAATAGTGCCAAATGGGATCTAAAGTTGTTTAGGGGAGTCAATTAGGTCCTAGAAGAAATAATAAATTAATTGGGATAGA
>MU224009.1:292465-372174 GCA_018584345.1 Thuja plicata
TAACATTATATGTTGCAGAAGAGTTGATTTGATATGGTGATCACCAAGAATAGTGAAGAAAACCTCATGAAATTGCTTGCTAGAGTGTAGCAGCAAGAGATCCAACTTAAGGAGGGCATATTTTTGTTTGAGGTAGAAAAATTATATGTCCAATGCATGGTGAATCCTGAAGGAAGGGTTCTAGAAGTGAGTGGAAGGGTGAAAACTAGAAGGCCCTAGTTTTTGGAGCAATTTGGTGAGGGTATGATAGAAACCCCATAGGGAAATGTGCTATTGCCAAAAAAATTTGATAATCCTTAGTTTTAGACCATTTCTAGACTTTGTGTAAAGTGGCATGTCAGGAAAGCAGATAGAAATGGTACTTCCTTTGTAAATGCACCCAAATTAGCCCTCTTATAGACAATGAACAATCAGTTTTTGGGATAGTTGGTCCAAAGTACCAATACCAAATCTTTTGATATGTTGTGTATAAGGATAATGGGTATCTAAATATGTAATTTATTGTGGAAGTGTTTTGGGAAAAAAAAAAGTTATTTGGGAAAAACTCGTTGGTTAAGGTTGTAAGGATAAAGAGCCTAGAGTGTGGATTAAGGGTAAGATCTTGGAGTAGGACTTCAAGATCCACTTGAACATTTCTAGAGTCATATTTTAAGATATATTGAATCCCTATAATATTAAGGGAGTTGGGAGAATTCAAAGTGATAGGTTAGTGGCATATTGGCACTTGGGGTCACTTGGGTAAGGAACACCATTGAAGAAGCCAAGAACAATTTCTTTATGAAATAACCCCAAACTAACCTACCTCTTTGCATCACATGCTAGTCACTGTTTGGGAATTTTTGTTAAAATTAAACACATTTAATGCTTATTAAATACTATTGGGAAGTGTTGAAGGGTGAATTAATTTTTTTTTAAACCCATTTTGGGCTTTGGCCGTGATATATGGTAAGAGAACTAACGAATTTTCTAAAAACTATTGTAAAATCCTCTATTAAGGATTTAGAGACAAGGGTTTGCTTACATATTTTGTTTTAAATGATGGAAAAATATCATTCTAGGATATTTTCAAGTGGATTCCTTGAAATTTGAAATGAACTTGGTTTGGCATTGAATGGTTGTGTTTCTTGGGAGAAATTTGATGCCCTAGTAGGCTGTTGTAGTGAATTTACTGTGTTGTTGGCAATGTAGTCCTTGTTTTTTTGAATTTATTGATAACTATATGATTGGAGGATTAAATATAATAATCAACATGACCAATAAATGTATTTAAAACCTACATATGCATTGATTTAGTATTCATGAGTGATGAATTTCTTTACAATATTTTTGGGTATACAACTATTTGTCATTGAGTAACAATCAGACTGGTGATGAATTACTATTTTATCTGATTAAATGATTGTTCAAATCTTCTATTGGATGCTGATAATTTGTAAGTGGAAAGAGAATAAAGGATCTTACTGATGTTTGATCAAGGTTTTTTGTTACAAATTTTGTTGATTGTCAATGGAGGGACAATGACAGTCCCAAGTTGCATCTTACTACTAAAGAAGGATATGGATCGGTCAAGGACTGTGTTAGTGTATTGGAATTTTTTTTGGTGATTGAAACAAGGTTAAGAATGCTAATCATATGGTTGTGGTAAATATTTATGGATGTGACTAATGTTTTTTTGTAGACATTGATATGGGAAACAAAGTACTCTTTTTTTGTGTGAGCAGCTTACAAGGACTTTGGAGGCATGAAGACAGTTCAGACTGGTAATGACAGTCACATCTATTGAATATATCTTTTCTATTAGATAAGTTCCTGATATTGGTAATAGAACTATTGTTGAACCCACTTGGGATGACTAAGGACCTTATAGTGTTTGTTGTATGATTGAACCTTTCATTGTTAGTGAAGGTTGTTTGTTTGAATGTGGATGGTAACATGTAGGGGAAAAATATCAGTATTAAGAAGATCATGGATTATGATTTGTTGAATATTTGTTAGGACTAATGTGTTGTGGATAGAGAAATGAAAGGTTGTTGATGACATTTGTGGATAGACAAGTGTGCAAAGACAAATGGTAAAGGGTTAAAGGTATTGATCTCTGATTTGTTTTGAGAGCATTATTGTGGAATGATGTGATGTTGGGATTTGGAAGGTTTACTATTGTCGCCTAGTAGGTTTGAGAGCTAGTTGTATGGTTTATCCCTTGGAGGAATGAGTTTAAAGTATGACCCTAAATAATATGTGGTTTCCAATGCTGATTGGATATTCATTTTAATGATAACATTCATTGATTTCTCACTGATTGATATGTGAATGATGCATAATGCACAACCACTACCACACCATAGGGTCTAACTTCTCCTTTAGAAACCTTAATCTTATTCTAAGGTTCTTCTTTAGTCCAATACCTCTTCTTAGGGATCTTAATCCTTCCAAAGTGGATGTTCAACCTACAATGACCCTCCTTAACAACTAGGAACTTGTTTTGTATTTGGATCAAAAACTTGCTTTAGGGATCAATCCCCTAAATGAGCCCAAAATAGGAAAAAATACCCCTCCCTATTTGGATCTTCAAAAAAATGGTGGAAAATTTCTATAGGTTCCCAAAGCACTAGGATTAAACTCCCCATTGAGTTCTCCAACACCCACAACACAAACTTCTCAACTTGGACCAAAATCTCTACTAGCCCTAGTTCACTAGTTTTTTTGCTGTCAACTTCCAAAAGTTCTGAACAAATTGGTGAGTCCCCCATAGATTTGGGTACCGTTTATCAATCTCTAATTTATTCTAGAAGGATTTGGTTTTATTCTAATCCAACACCCCTAAACACTTACTAGGTTCATATGCCTAATTAGATGGACTGAGCATGGATAACAAAGAAAATGTTAGTGGATGCATTCCTAGAAACTTCCCAAGGCCTTGGATCTCTTCTACTATCCAAAAATGACCTATATATTCCTTTCACCAAGTTTATTCAATCCAATTGGCTGACTGTCTCCACTTCTTCTCCACTTTCCTGGATAAACACATAACAATGTTTAGCCTAGGATTGGCTTGGAATGTTAGAAAAAAAACTCTCCTCACCCTAAGTATTTGGAATCCTTAAGAGCACTCCCATAAATTTCATTTTATAGAGGTCCATGGAGATCCTGCGGTGGAAGTGCAAGTTACAGGGCCATTTCCCTAAAACCCTTAAATTCAGGGCTTCACAGACCAGTCTGCACTAAAAATTGAATATCATGCTCAAATGGAATCCCAAAAAATTAAAACCAAAATAATTTAACAAAAGAAAAACTCCTCTATCCAAAAATTACAAATTCATATCGTTTCATGATCGTACAGATCAGTACCATGTAAAAAAAGTTGAGAAAAATTCTAGAAATTCAGGGTTTGATATTAGTTATCTTCAATCCTTTGTACAAAATGACATGCCCCTAGATGTATTACCTCCATGTGTCTAAATAGACTCATCACAATGGCTATAACCAGCTTTCAAATGGTTATTAACCAATTTTCACTTTTTAAGCAACTTTTCAAAAGTTGTCGAGCAACTTTTGAAATGTTGTCAGCAACTTTTGAAATGTTGTCAGCAAATTTTCAATTTGTTATGAAAACTTCTCATTTTTTCTGAATTGCTTCTATTAGGCCTATGTAATGAAAAAATGGATCAAATATATCCATCTTAAGACCAAATTCAAATAATTCCCTTACATATCCCATATTCTACCTAACTAAGACCCTTGGTTCAATTTGGCATCTAGGCTCATAACATCACCTTAGATCCAATTGACCTTACAAATGGTCTTGATTACATTGCTTGATCCAAATGGATCCAAATATCTATCCTATCCTATGTGTCCCTTTATTAGTTCCATGGAGGTGTCCTAGGTTCCCTGCACTAGTGAACATACCTCTAGAATATTGTATTTGGTAAAAAACATGATGAAAAGATGATTGGATCAATAGGATCCTTGGGAAGATTAGTTGAATTATTTGATTCCAAGTGAAGAATAGAAGAGAGAGTGATTTGATAAGAGTTTGTAGAGGAATAAGTTACTATCTTAGGTTGGATAGTGGAGTCTTAAGTTTAGTGTAATTTCCTTTAGGGAGTCTCTCCTTCTTGAGGTGAATCATCACCATATCTCCCAATGTAAACTACAAATCTCTCCTTTTACTGTTTTCTACCTTCTTGTACTTCTCTGATGTCTGTTCCAATCTACTTCTTACCTCTTTGGTGGATATACCTTATGAATTATTCAAATTCATTTCCTTGTGCACTGTCCTTTCTAAGGAATTCACTTCTCTCATCTCCATTACACCCCTAGGATGTGTTCCATATACAATTTGGAATGGATTGTGGCCTGTACTCCTGTTCACTAAGTCATTGTAAGAAAAATTTGATTGGGAAAGTATTGAATCCCATGTTGCTCCATGATCCTTTGTCAAGCACCTTAATAGGTTCCCAAGTGACCTATTGAAAACCTCTGTTTGGCCATATGATTGGGTATGGTATGTTGATGAGTATGATAGATTGGTTCCTAAAATCTTCCAAAGAGATCCCTAAAAGTGTCCAAGGAACTTTGAATCCTTGTCTGAAACTATGGATAGGGGTAATCCATGCAACCTTACTATTTCTTTAAAGAATATACCTTCCACATGAGAAACATTATGATTTTTTTTGCAAGGTAGGAAATGGGCCAAATTGGAAAACCTGTCAATTACTACACATACACTGTCAGACCCTTGTCTAGTCTTTGGAAGCCCAAGTACAAAACCCATTCTTACTGAATCCCATGGTCTATTTGGGATTGGTAAAGGTGTGTAGAATGTTAGAAATAACTAATATGAGAGGGGTGGGGGGGTGAATCAGTGGCCTAAAAAATATTCCAATAAATCAACCCAAAAATTTAGTACCACAATATTAAGCCTCTAGTTATCTTCAATCCTACAAGATGTATGCCTTCAAATATACTTATCAAATGACTGTTAGAAACAATGAGAAGGGGGGGGGGGGGTGAATCAATGTTTGTCAATTATCTTTATTTCAGCAACTTGAAACTTAAATCAAATAGATAACAAATGAAGCATAACACAATAAAACATAACACAAGATATGTTTACGGGGAAACCTTGATCAGAGGAAAACCCCGGTGTGAATTAGTACCCACAAATGATTGTACTAGTCTTATGAACTTGTTAGAGTTCCTTTACCCTGTTAGGAACATTATTTAAAATGTAAGTACAATGACCCTATTATGATTCTTTACAAAAACCTGTTAAAGGTGAATGACTCACTACTAGAGCTCACTACCCAATAAGATGAAGGCTGCAACCTTCAGATAACAGATATACACTATATCAAAAGATGAACTGCTAGTATGACATTGTTATCTTATTAGTTCTGTTTATGCACTGATGATCTAATATCTCAAAGATCTCTATCTCATACTGATTTTTTTAAACTGTTCTTCTAGATACCTTTTCTGCATATTTTCACACTCACACACTTAATACAAATTTGCATGTTAAGTATATATACATGCCCGAATAGATGCGACCAAAAACAAGACCTTAGTCAGCCCAAAATAAACATACAAAACACTTCCAAATGAATTGGCTTAAGTGTGTTTACATGAGTGTTAAAGACATAATTACAAACATATTACAATAGGCGCATGGCCATTACAAAACAAAATATTATACACTAATCAAGATCTGAAGTCGGCTTCATGCTTTATTTTCTGAACTGCTAGTGGCACTTGAACTTGCTATAACTTCTCCATACTATCATATCATACCATGCGTGTATAGAATAATCTTAATAACATATCATAAAGCTTAAGTATAAAGGTGCACATTCTGACTTTATCGTACACACGTGCACTGGTGCTCTAATCAACTGCATATCTCTATTCTATTCTATCTTCTATACTTAGCCAAATTTTAATCTTCAAAGTTTGTGAACTTACTTGTCAAAAATTCATATGAATTTGTTTCCATAATGACAACACAAAATTATTCATATAGACCCTGAGTGTCAACTTTCCAACAATCTCCCCCTTTGTCATTAATGGCAACAAAGGAATGTGGCCAAGTTACTTAAACTTTGACTTAACAACAAAAACTGTAAGTTTATTGTACATCATACTCCTTTATATACACTAATCCCCCTTTGACATTAATGACAAAGGTTCCAAAAAGTAAAGTCCCCAAGTACTTACTCCAAGTATGCATCTGGGTATGCAATCTAAAGATTCTTGATTTCTTGCTGCCAAAATGCCTTGAGTGCATCAATAGTCTGAAGATGGGCGCATAATGCATATGTGAGATTCTCTATTTTTGTCAGATCCATGCAGGAGCCTTGATCATATGTGACAATAGTTGTATGAATCTATTTTATGTTCTCATTTAATACAACTAAGGAGGGTGCAAGTGCATTTCTCAGTTGGGTTTGCCTGGTCCTTATCTTGTTGATCTCTATCATGGCTTTTTCAATCTTTTCTATTTGCCCTTGATATATGTTGTTGCAGATATTGATGTCTTGGGAGGATGTTTCAACTGATTTCCTTATTTTTTCAACCAAGATGTCTGCTTCCTCAATCTTCTTGATGTACTCAGAAGTGAATTTGCCTCTATCCATACAGTTATCTATCACCTTCCTGCCATTTGCTGCTAACTCTTTCAGAATTGTTTGACCAATATTTAATGAGTTGAGATCTAATGAGAAGTTCTTGATCACTTCATCCAATCTTCCCTTTTTGTACTTACCCTCTACAATTTTAGTAGCTGAATCTACTAAGCTTGTGAAGTTTTCTTTGAATCCTGTCAAGATGCTATCGACATCATCAACTGACTGAATATTTGCCAATTTCTTCTCTGTTGGCACTAGGTTATTCAAAATGTTTACTGACTCAAGAAAGAGAGGATTTATCATAACTTGTTTCTCTTTGGCTTTCTCCATGGATAATACACTGATTTTGATCAGTTCTTCTTCTCCCCATGCATCTAGGTTTGTTGAGTCAGGGGTCAAACTTGACAACAATGATATTGATGGTTTGATAGATGGCGTGCATATAGAATTTTGAATGACATCCATACATTAAATTTTCACTAGGATCTCCATAGAGGGTGGTTCATTGGATTGATTATCTTCCTCATTATTCAAATCTGTTGAATCTTTAGACATAACTTCATCTTGCTGCAAGGGAGTATTATCAATGCATACCTTCTCTACTTCATCAGTGCTGACAAATGAGTTTTCAAATTTGTTCAAATGAATCTGAAGCTGTCATTGTTATCTTAACATCATTTATCACAATGGTTTCATCTGAATCTTTGACTGTGTCAGAGGGTGATGGAAATTTAGGCATGGAATCTTGTGGACTTTCCATAGGCACATTAGGAATCTTTGGTTCTTTTTCTTGTTTAGAAGGAAATTGAGTCACTTTTTTTGTAGGCACCATTGATGGATACATGTGTCTGTCCAAAAACACTTGCTCAAATGTCCTTTCAGTCTCTCTGCCAACCAACTCATACTCTTTGTTCATAATGTGAAAAGTTCTTGTTTTGGTTCTTAGATGAGGTTTAACCAAATATAATAGTATTTCCTTCTCATCATGTGAGAAAATAGGGAGAAGATTATCTAATGTTTCTTCTCTAATCCTCATATCTTCTTCTATTTCTTGTCTTTTCAACAAGTCTAGTATGTTCCATACTTTGTCTAGAATGACTGTCTTGAGTTCCAAAACTAACCTTTTAAACTTGATCATATGAGAGATAATCATAAAATGTATTTCTGATTTATCTATCTCTTGGTAATTGTCATAGACATTTGTAATTGAATCTAGTCTTCCTTCATTAATGATTCTGTTCCTTAAGATCTCAAGACTAGGTCTAAATCCTACCTAAGGAGGGGCTTGAGTATTCTTTACTTTGCTTTGTGTTGTCCTTGAGGATGGGTGGCTTGTGGGAAATTTCTTTCTTCTTCTAGTCAATTTTCTTGGTACTGAAGGTGGAGAGGATTCTAGGTCAATAGTAGTAGAGGGCGCAAATGTACCTTTATCATACTTCTTCTTTTTCTTCTTGTGGATATCATATGATTTCTCTATTTTGACTTCTGTAGATGTTTTCTTAAGTTCTCTTGCAATTTTAGCTTCCCTAACTTTATCTAGGTCTTCTTGGGTGACACCATGAACTTTTTGGATGTTAGATGTAATCCTTGATACCTTTCTCTTATTGTCTACACTGTATAAGACATAATCAACTTGATTTGTCTTCTCTCTATATGTGCCCCATCTAGGCTCTTTTGGATCCTTAGGTGCAGATAAAAGAACTTGTGCATATCCTTCCAAAACATGTTCTACTTCACAACCAAGTGGGTGAATCCATTTGGTTCTTGGATCAATTGCTTCCATGAAAGTACAGTCAATTTCCACCATGAAGGATATGGTGTCCTTGTATTTCTCAACTATCTTCTTGGGTATTCTAAACCTCTTTTGCATCTTGATCTTGAATGTCTTGATCTCCATATCCATAGAGTCCTTTACATTGCTTTCTGATGAAAAGTTTAATGAAATTTGAGACAAAGTAGGTTTGCTCCTATCTAAGTATAGATTAGAGACCTTACCAACAATGTGGAAGTATAAGTAGATAATCAATGAGCCAAATCTGAATATTTTGCTTTTGTCATGATTGATAGTTTTGATGTTCTCAATTAGTTGAGCACGCAATATCTCACAAATATTATATTGTGTGTTATCTCTTTCCATCCTTATTTCTACAAGAACTGTAGTTGTGGATACACTATTAAGTTTTCTAGCATGATGAAACTTGTATCCAAGTATCATGGTGATGAATCTGATGTCTTTTTACTCAATAGGATCAACAGTCATCCCGTGCTTATCACTTCTAGATAAGCATGCCTGCTCAACCTGTTTCTTGACATCCTTTCCAGTGGGAAGAATAGGTCCAACCTTAGAGAGTCTGGCCATCTCATGAATGAGGTCAGCAGTAATGTGGATAGGAACTTCACCAATCCAAACCAGATCATCATGAATCCTATTGAGTAGAATTTTAACCCATTCTGGTTCATAGAACTCATGCGCATTTGTATACTCAAAAATAGGGTTATCAGTGATATGTAAAAATTCATCCTTAAATGAGTAATCAAGTTTCATCATTGATGCCATGATTGTTGTTATGTTTTTTTCACCAACAGACTCCTTCTTACAGTAGATGTAAGCATGTATGTCCTCTACATGCATGACTCCTAACGGAGCCTTGGAGAATGCCCCTTCTACATCATCTAGCACTGACTTGAATGGATGCTTTTTAAACATGAATCTCTTCCTTTCAGTGATGTCAAAGACTATAGGGATTTCCATAATTACTTGTTGATTGCTTAAGTAGGGTTTTACTGGAGTTCTAAAATGACGCATCCATGCTAGGGTTCTATTTCAACTTCAACTTTTTTTGCTAACCAACCAATGGTTATCCTTGAAAAATTTGATGATTATTTCTCTTGTGCTCTCAAAATGCTCAATCTCGAATTCAAAGTGAAGATATAAGATCTTTTACTGACTTATATATAAGTTATGACATTTAATACTTGTTTCCTTAATATAGTTTCTGCTGAGAATCTCAATCTTTGTTTTTGTCAAAGTACAGGCTCTGTGTCCATGCATACTTTCTTAATTTGTGACCAAATACATGAATCCATAGGCACATACTCAGAGGTGAGTACACCGGCCATGCAGGGGTTTAGAGCTTGAATAGCTTCCCCTATGACCATGAGGGTCATCTAACCAGAAGTAGAAGTTGCATCCACTAAGGATGCATCTACTACCTTGTTAACATCATCATCTTTCTTTACTTCAACCCATATTTTACCCGAATCTTTTGTAGGTTTTACAAACTTGACTTCTCCAGATTCTTCAAATGGCGATCTTTTATGCTTTTCTTGTCTTTGTGTTCTGGATCTGCAAAACCTTGATATATGTATAGCTTTGTTACATGAGTGACAAATTATTGGAGGTCTATTGATATTGTTTACTATGCTGCATTGCTTGGCTGTGTGTCCATTATAATTACATATCTGACATGTAATGTTCTAATAGTTTCTCTAAGGTTGATTTATCTGATTGTATTGAGTCAGGTTTCTTTGGTTCTGCTGTGATTGATTTCTTTGAATAGTTCTACAACGTATAGCCCTATGACCAAATTTATTACAAGAATAAAAATAGCCGTTAAAGGGTCTTACCTCTTTACAATCTCTTTCCAAATGTCCATTCTTGTTACAGGCATAACAAGTTCTGTTAACTATCTTGTGTTCATCTTTAGAGTATTCTTCTCTAGCTTCTGTAAGATTCTCAGTAGCCTTTACTTCTGTAGATTTTTCTTGTACTTTCTTACTTTCTTGTATTATATTGGTTTCACTTTGTGCTACACTATATCCAACACTAGTAGTATCTCCTTTTAAATTTTGTGCATAGAGTTTTGATTGAATTAGATCATAACTTGTGTGTAGTTTTTCAATATGATTCTTTTCTTCTGTCAATTTAGATTCTATCTTTTTCTTGATGTTTTCCAACTCCAAGATCTTCATATTTACTTGCATAAGTTCTTCATCTAATTGTTTAATTTCTTTGGTCTTTTCTTCAATGGTTGTTAAGCTATCTATTAGCTATTCATTTAGATCTTCAATCTTTTCCTTTAGAGACATGTTTTCTTCATTCATCTTTTTGACCATTTTTCCCAAATCATTCATAGAGCAATCTTTCAAATCTTTTCTTAATTTTTTGATAAGCATTTGGGAGCCATCAAGTTTTAGTTTTAGTTCTTCATTTTATTTTTCATATTTGTCAAGATTATCAAGGGCCGCTTCAAGATTCTTTTTCAAATGTTTCAGTTTTACTGAATCCATGAGCTCCTCAAGTGGTTAAAATTTCTTTCAGAGGACCAAAGCTCTGATACCAATTGTTAGAAACACTGAGAGGGGGGTGAATCAGTGTTTGTCAATTATCTTTATTTCAGCAACTTGAAACTTAAATCAATAGATAAAAAATGAAGCATAACACAATAACACATAACACAAGATATGTTTACAGGGAAAAATTGATTAGAGGAAAACCCCGGTGGGAATTAGTACCCACAAATGATTGTACTAGTCTTATGAACTTGTTAGAGTTCCTTTGCCCTGTTAGGAGCAATCTTTGCAATGCAAGTACAATGACCCTATTAAGAGTCTTTTCAAAACCCTATTAAAGGTGAATGGCTCACTACTAGAGCTCACTGCCTAATAGGATGAAGGCTACAACCTTTAGATAATAGATATACACTATATCAAATGATGAACTGCTAGTATGACACTGTTGTCTGATCAGTTCTATTTATGCACTGATGCTCTAATCTCTCAAAGATCTCTATCTCATACTGATTTTTTTGTACTGTTCTTCTAGATATCTTTTCTACATATTTTCAAACTCACACACTTAATACAAATTTGCATGTTAAGTATATATACATGCCTGAATAGACGCGACCAAAAATAAGACCTTAGTCGACCCAAAATCAACATACACAACGCTTCCAAATGAATTGGATTAAGCATGTTTACATGAGTGTTAAAGACATAATTACAAACATATTACAATAGGGGCATAGCCATTACAAAAAAAATATTATATGCTAATCAAAATATGAAGTCGACTTCCTGCTCTATTTTTTGAACTGCTAGTGGCACTTGAACTTGTTGTAACTTCTCTGTACTGTCATATCGTACCATGCATGTATAGAATAAGCTTAATAAAATATCATAAAGCTTAAGTATAAAGGTGCATAGTCTGACTTGATTGTATGCATGTGCACTAGTGTTCTGATCAACTGCATATCTCTGTTCTGTCTTCTATACTTAGCCATATTTTGATCTTCAAAGTTTGTGAACTTACTTGTCAAAACTTCATATGACTTTGTTGCCATAATGAAAACACAAAATTAGTCATATAGACCCTGAGTGTCAACTTTCCAACTATAACTAATACTTGGAGTTCACTTATTAAACCTTATTCTTACTGTTTACCGATTATCAGTCTTTCATTTACCAAAAAATAGTAAATTGCTTAGTGTATACCGATAAATCCAGATTAGTTATGTGTAATGAAAAACACTAAAGTAATGACTCATAAACACATTGACACAGATTTTTAACGTGGAAACCCTGTTAAGGGAAAAATCACTTGGGACCGGTAACCCAAAATTTTCACTCTTCTGAAGTGAGCTCGGTGAAGAGCCAACCCTGTTAAAGGTTACAAACACACTGTTAGGTGTGACCTTGTTAGAGGATTTAAATAGAATAGTTTTTCACTTGATATTGGGCATCTCTATGCTACCTTCTATGACTAAACCCTAGTTTTTCAAATGGTATCTGGCATCTCATGCTATCTTCATGATCAAAATTTTTGATACTCCCTGGGATGTATCTTAATATAGAAAGGATTGTTAAGTCCTGATCGATTAAGAGAATTTCTGATCCAATGGTTAAATTGAAACAATAAATTATTTTTTCACACATACAACTTAGACATGCAGATTTTAGATCTATTGTAAGCTCATTATACCTTTCCAATCAATATGTCTTTTCAATACCTTTGCTCCACTTCTTTCTGCTCGGTGATGTTGTGCGTCTCTGTTGCTCGGTGTCCGCTGAAATCTTTAGCTCTTTCCTCTGCTTGATTGATCAGGACTTAATGAAGTTGTTCTTCATCAGTTTCTTTCCAGCATCCTATTTTTCTATTCACTCCCCTAATTCATAATGAATTTATATTGTCTCTTTATAGACATGATATCATCGTTTCTCATTTATCAATTTTCTTTTTCTTGGCATGATTTGCAATCTTAGTCAATCTTTCTTTAAAGCTTCACTTAAGTTTTATCCCATAGATTTATCCATGACAACTGGATAAAATAAATTTAAATATTTTACTTATCTCTGGCTTTAACTTGTCGATGAAAACAAAGTTAACAACTAGTTAAGTCTATCTTTAGCTCTGCTAGCTAAGTATTTTGTCATTTCTGAACTTCAGTTAATTTCAGTGTTTTAACTCTTTGATAGCTTTGGTAAACACTTAAGTTCTCCTTGGGATTCTCTGTCAATGTTTTCTATTTGTTGGGGTTGTCTTTCCATTAGGTAACATTGTAATTCTGGCCATCGGTAATTCTTGTGATTCTTCTCGTCGGCAATACTTGTCAGTTTTCTTGATCGAGCATTACTGTGACTTTGCTCTTAGGTTTCTCTATCCGTCAGGTTCCACTAGCCATTGGTGTTTATATTCACTTAGTGAATGTTAGTCTTTTATGCATTACTGAAAGCATAATCTTTATCTCTCTGATTCTGTGAAGTCTTTTGACACTTTGTATAGAACCGATCAGATTATATCAAGTTGACATCAATGACAATACAATCCATTAAATGATTTAATGTCTTGTATTATCTTTCTTCTTTTCGGTGATCAACTTAACATCTTCAAACATTCAATCAGTTATATGTTATCATAAAGACCTGCATTTGAACTCTTACCTTTGGATTTTTGGCATATCAAACAAATTTCCACATATTTTCTGACATCAGTTGGCATATTTGGCCAACAGTAGAATTTCCTCACGAAGTCTAGTGTCTTGTCAAGCCCAAAGTGGCCTGCCATACCCATACAATGCTTCTCTTTGACAATATTATCCCTGATGAATCCCCTATGGATACAAAGTTGTCTTCCTTTGAAAAGCAATCCTTCCTGCAATACAAAATTTTCAAACTCACTGTGATACCTGCCAGTCATCTCTTTGCATGCCTGATAGGCTTCCTTGAAGTCCTCATCTTGTTCATACATGTCCTTCATTGAGTTGACTCCCATGTTTTCTAACCTTACCTCCTAAATGGTCAAGTTCCTTCTAATGAGGCATAAACAACCTTGTTTCCACCCCCTTCTTGTGTTTTATTATGAAGGTGTATGCTTGAAGGTATTCCACCCATTTCATATGCATGTGGCTTAGTTTCTCCTATCTATTTAAGAAACTTAAGGCATGGTTGTTAGTGTAGACAAAAAAATCCTTTGGCAATAAATAATGCCTCCATTTCCTTAAGTACTCCACTATTGCATACATCTCTAAGTCATATGTAGAATATTTTTTTTTTACTTCATTAATATTTTCACTAAAGAAGGCTATTGGATTACCTTCTTGGCTTAAGACACCACCTATGGCCATATTTCTGGATCACACTCAAGGGTAAACACCTTATTAAAGTCTGGTAAAACCAATAAAGGTTGTTCTTCAACCTTTCTTTTCAAGAACTCAAATGACCTACCAGTTTCTTGGGTCCATGAAAATAGACACTTCCTACCCCCTTTTATTGTATCTATCACAGGAGCACACACATTTCTAAATCCCCTAATAAAATTCCTATAAAAACTTCCTAAACCTTGGAATCTTTTTACCTCACTTTCATTCCTTAGAGGTGGCAAGTTTAGTATTGTGTCCACCTTAGAGGGTCTATCTTTAGGTTTCCTCTTGAGATCACAAATCCTAGGAATATCAATTCCTCCTACAAGAAAACACATTTTTTCAAGTTGATCCTCAACTTCTCCTCTTGTAGCTTCTTCAAGACCTTCTCAAAATGTATTAGATGTTCATCTCTACTTCTACTAAAAATTAGAATGTCATCTAAGTAAAGAACAACAAAATGATTAATGAAAGGCTTGAGAACTTCATTCATGAGTCTCATGAATGTGCTTGGAGCATTTGCAAGGCTAAAGGGCATCACCATCCAAATAGCCCCTCACTGGTCTTGAATGTAGTCTTCCATTTGTCTCCTTCCCTGACCCTTATCTGATGGTATCTACTCTTCAAGTCCATTTTGGAGTAATACCTTGCCCCTCCTAGGCTGTAATGCCCCGCCAGGGAACCCAGGAGAACTTAACCTAAACACAACACTAAGTTTACAAAATAATTTTTTTTCTTAAATGTTTACAAACAATAATGATAAAAATACAGAAGCAATACAATGAAGTACATGACATACACATAAGTTCAACACAACATAGATAACATTTCTCGAGGGTTACTTGACGTAGAATTACTTAAGAAAAATAACCTATGAAAACAATTATAATGAACTAACATAAGGGATACATCATCTAAATCCAATAACATACATCTCATAATAAAAGATTACATATACATCTGATACCACAGGTATACTACCTAATGAACATCCACTGCACAAGTCGCATGGTATGTAATGATACATAATAAAAAAATATAATGCATCCTCCAAAGGATGATAACCAATATCCACATATGGTACAAGTACACAACTCATGTAACTTAACAAGTCTCCAAAAGACTAAAAACATAGAACAGCAACAAGGATCATCCAAGCATGAAGAAGAGCCATCAGAATCTCAATGGAAATAAGAATCACTACCACCCGACCTCATGGAACCAAAGGTCGACTCCCACCATGCTAAGGAGATAGTAATAGGCCCACACACATGGGGTATACAACATGAAGGAAAAAACCAAGGCATACATGAAATCATACTCAATGCATAGGAAGATCCTAGAAGAACTCTAAACCATAATAAGAAATAATAAACAGTACCAGAGGAAACTGACGCACATAGGATAACCTAAGTTGTATATAGGGAAGTGTCATCACATAAGTCTACCTTTGACTTAACCCTAGTAGTCCCTCTTGGACACTGGCCCCCAAGTGACTCTATGTGGCTCAGTAATCCTTTCATCAAGAAAATGATCCCAACTCTCCCATCCTAGCATATGACAAACTCAAGGCATGGGTAGAGGCTCAGTTATCTTATTAGTACATTTAAAAACCCCTTAATGTTTCATATTTTCACTTATTAAGTAACTTGCCAATGAGATACCCTAGTAGCCACTTAGGGCCCTAGACCCATTGCAAGCCACTTCCCCTCTATACACTTAGTTAACCTACCTAGGTGATGACATGTAACTGATTGAATGTTTGACAATGTTAAGTTGAAGATAATGCAAGACATAAAATTAGTTAATGTATTGTATTGTCATTGATTTCAACTTGATATAATCTATATGGTCATGTACAAAATGCTAAAGACTTCAGAAAACCAAAGGAACAAAGGTTATGCTTTCAACAATGCATAAAATTCAAGTATTCACTTAGTGACAAACAACACCGATGGAGTGCACACCGATGGATAGAGCAAAGAAGAAAAATCATAGTGATACCTGACGAACAAAAGTATAGTGTTTCTCGACGAATAAAAACCATAGAATGCCTAACAAGAAAAGTTAGAAGGTTGCCCGATGAGCTAAAGATAGTGATGCCCGATGAGTAAATTCCAATTATGCCCGACAGATGGAGATCACAAAGCTAACTAGAGTCTCATCAATGGAACTATCAATTGTCACTGACAACTAACTGCAATGGTTACCGACAAAACAAAGAGTTCAAAAAATGAGAAAATATCTAGCTGGCAGAGCTAAATATAGACTTAACTGGTTGTCTACTTTGTTTTATTCGAACAGAGATAAGTGATTGATTTAAAGCTGATTTGTACAGTTCGCAAGAGGATATCTATAAGACAAATAAGGAGTTATGCTTTAAATCTAATTGGCTGGATTGTTTTTCACGCCAAGAATCAAGAATCAAGAAACAATGAATATTATATCTATATAAGAGACAAGCTTAATTCATTTATGAAGGGGATTAAGGGGAGTGAATAAAAAGAGGATGCTGAAGAGAAACTGATGAAGAAAAAATTCATGTAGTTCTGATCAAACAAGCTAAAGGAAGAGCTAAGGAATTTTGTAGACACCGATGAACAGTGAGCACAACATCAAAAAACAGAAAGTATGGTGCACAAGGATTGATTTGATACATTGATCAGAGAGGTAATTTACTTAAATAGATCTGAAAATCTACAATTTAAGTTGTAATATGAATAGTTCATAATGTTTCAATGTAACCATTGAAGCATCAAGTCTCTTAACCGAGCAAGACTTAACAATCTTCTATATATTGAGGTACATCCCAAGAAGTGCCAAAAAGGTTGATTCATGGAAGTAGCTTTGGATATGCCCGATGCCTATTAACAGTCTAAGAGAGAGGCTGATTCAAGGATGGCAACATTAGATGCCCGATACTAAGTGACAACCTCTATGTATAAATTCCTCTAACAAGGTCACACCTAACAGTGTGTTTGTAACCTTTAACAGGGTTGGCTCTTAACAGGGCTCACTTCAGAAGAGTGAAAATCTGGGGTACCGGTCCTAGTGGTTTTTATCCTTAACAAGGTTTCCATGTTAAAATCCATGTGTTATGTGTGTATGATGCATTTCATTACTATTTTTTATCTTACATAATTCATTTTGGATATATCAGTACACTCTACATATTTACTATATTTCGGTAAATAGATGACTGCTTATCGGTAAACATTAAGAAGAAGGTTTAACAATGCAATCCGACAAGTAGTAAATTGATATAAGTTATTCAAGGCATTTATCTTGTAGGACAAAAGATAACTTCAGAAATAATTTGTGGTTATAAGTTTTGAAGGGTTGATCTAAGGATTAATTTTTGAGGCCACTGATTCATCCCCCCCTCTCAGTTATTACTAACACTAGGTTTATAAACAAAACACATGAAGGTATAATTAGTTCTTGAATTGTATCCTACCCATTTATGAGCACATAGGTTCTCAAAAAACCATACAATAACCATAGTATTATCATATGACCATAAAGTACATCATAACTAAATCAGGTTGGTTCTAAGAAATCAGGACAATGACATCATCACAAAACACAAATTGTCTTCCTTGAGTGATTGTGTGCATCCTCTAACACATATAGAGTGAGATACCTTAAATGTTGTGAAGAGACTACTCCCTTGAGTGTGGCTACCCCTAATCACCTTGTTATGTGAAATGTTTTTATATTGATTATTCATTTTGGTTGATTGCTATCTTGTTGTGTTGTATGTGGTCAACATTAATTTCTTTTTAATCTTCTTATGGTTGGATTAGTTACCCAAATCTCTTTTGTTATCTTGATTGTGGCATTGTCACATTTGATTTATTTTTGAAATTTTATACATTTATGATTTAATGTTGAACTTTGGAAGTTCTTCCACTTGGGTTTTCCTTTGAATTTTAAGGTGGCTATTCTAAATGTTTGGTGTTTTTGACCATGTTTCATGATAAGTATTGTTTCTATCATGTTCATTGTGGAACCTTGATAGTATGTATAAGGGAGGAAATCACAGAGATTGCACTGTAATTGTGTGTGGAAATGAAATGTATTACGTCAGTTATATGTTTGCATGAGTGTTGCATTAAGTAAGGTTGCATGAACTATTCAAATTATATTCGATATAAATATAGATGTGTACCTTCTTGTTTGATCTTAATTAATAGGGAGTGTAGCACTATGGTGTGAATCCTTTTTGATTATTTTCTTGATTAGTTATCAGGTTCTAGGAGTAAGCCTAGTTTTAGGGGAGGAGGATGTAATACCCACCTCTTAGTTTTCTTTTCAGTTTGTGGATGCCAAACTCTTTTAGGCCTTTTTATGTATGTGTGGTTTATTTTAGCTGATCTTGAGGATATTGATGTATCACATTTCAGTATGTTATTAATTCATTTCTTAATGTATTATATCTCATGTTTACATGTGATTTATGGTTATTTCATTATGCTTATGTATATGTTAGGATGTCATTTTGATTATGGTTTTTTGACAATACTCCTTATGGTTTTTCATGATGCTTATGTATATGTTAGGATGTCATTTTGATTATGGTTTTTTGATCTGGAAATTTTTGTGCTAATTCTTGAGCTTTTCATGTATTTCCTTTCTTTTGCAAAGTTCACCATACTTGGTCAGTGACTCGGGATCCAATGTTTCAGGATCCAATGTTCCGGGATCACAATCAGTTATGTCAATTATTTCTTCAAGTGTGACCAGTGCTTTTCTTTTCTTTTTCTTCTTTGAAATAGTACTGGAAGCAGGGGTATGTAGAACTATAGAAAGTTACTTTTCTATCTCTTTTGATTTGGGTGATTATGTGGGAGGTGTGGCACCTTTGGTATGCTACTCGCTATTGACCCATTAGTTGGTAGTAGATGTATTTACATAAACCTTATCTTTATCTGCAGCCTTTTCTTCTTCAGTGTTCTTGTTAGTGGAATCACTTAGTTTCTCCTCTCCACTTGCATCTTTCTTCTCCTGATTTGTATCCTTTTTCTTCCCATAGTCATCACCTTTATCCTCTGGTATGTTTGCATCAGGCTCAGGTGTCTTGTCCTTTTCTTCAATAATTATATTGATAGCTTGTATCAATAAAGGCATGTGACCTGGTACATTTACCTATGCAACATCTATTGTATCCTTTCCCTTTTCTTTCTTGTTGGCATCATTTACATCTTCATCATTTTTGGGATCATCATCAGAATCAATAAGAGTTATGATGTAGAGTGGATAGACATAAGCCTCAAAAGGACTCAAAAGGACAATGTATCCTTCAATACCCCAACTCCAAGAGGCAAAAGTGCTCTACACTTATCACAAGTGAAGAAAGGAATTGGATCTAGGTTACCACAACCTACTACCCATAGGGAAACCTAATCACTAGGTTCCACCAAGTCTAGAACACCAATACCAAATGATTGGCTCTTAAGCACTTATCCCAAATTATCAACAATACCCCATAAAATGACTCCGAGGATGAGGGGTGACTTACACTCATGGATGTGGCCTATTTAGGTCCTTGAGACAAGGATTCCATGAACCTTTTCAACATATGAAACCTTTTGAACATAGTTGCTTTGGAAACCCTCCTACTGGCTTGTAGCCTTTTCTCGAAGGATTTTTGATCTTACACAAAATGTTTCCACATAACCCCTTGAAACAATTAGGGATTTAGATACCCTTTATGGCCTAAGGTATTATAATTAAGCACCAAAACATGGAGGTGAAAGGAAGATAGGTTGACACAGAAAAGTGTTATTGCAATTAGGCCTAATTAGGTCTGCACTTACACTACAAGTACTCTTTCCTTGCATCCAATGCCCAAAAAAAAAATTGGATCATGTGAGGGAATGTATGAGGGTCTTCTAAACATTTTTTGAGGTCTTGATGAATCCCCAAACAAAAGTTATGTGGACTGTCCTAATTCAGTGATTGGTGCACACATGGACATGTACACCTAGGGAATCATGGACAACCCATCTCCCTTCCCTTTGACAAAACTAACCTGCATATTCTTAAAGAACATAATCAAAACATGATTTCCACCAAGGGTCATTAAATTCCCATGGTGGAAACAAGAAATAAACACAATTCTTAGTGAAACATTGATTTAGGGCCTACAAACTAGGCAGTGAGAATGAAAATTCAATAAATTACAATGTATAGACAGCCAATACATGAGACCAAGTGCAAAAGGAAGATAACCATAGGTCCAATTTGGTGTGTTATAATTTAATTCAATTTCTTTTGCACATGTCCATACTAACTAACTGTTTCACAGATTTGCAGAGAAATGGTTGATCTTTATTGATTTCAATGCCAAAATTACATAATCATCCTACCACCCATCTATAAGGGCTTATGTAGGCATTCCCAATGGTTAAATTGGATTTTTAAACTAACTAGCCATTTTGGAATGATTTTTACAAGTTTTGACAAAAGTTGTCAATGTTGCTCAAAAGTTGCTTGACAAATTTTAGAGCAATTTTGCATTCTAGGTGAAAAAACTTGGTCCAAACCTTTATTTTGTGATCCATAATGGATCAAAACATGAAAATAACCTATAATTTAGGATTTTGACATTCATTGACCAATATTTGACCAAGGTCTTATAAAGTGCCAATCTTGGAACTAGGTCTTACAAAAGAAGTCCAATGTGAAACCTATGATACTAACATGCTCTAACGATTACTAGGAACTTGAAGAAAACCATAAGTGAAAAATGAACACTTAGGTTTACTAGGGTTCTCCTGCACCATACTCCCCATGAGGTTTTAAACCAAGTTCCACTTGAGGTTAATTGATCAAGAGTGATTCCATGTTGCTTGATTTGGTCTTCTGTCAGCCAAGTAGCATCTATGTTAGGGAGTCCTTTCCACTTGACTAGGTATTGCATATACTTCTATTTTTTGGTTTTATTGAGCACCTTGGACTCAAGTATTGTTTCCAACTCCACCAGTTTTTGTTGTGGAATATTTGTGACATAGTATCCTCCATCCTCTCCACTTTGTGGATCCTGCACATCGGTCATAGCTGAAACACATTTAAAAGGGGTGAGATCAGAAACATTGAACATATGAGAGATTAATAACGTAGGAGAAAGGGATATTTCATAGGAATTTTCACCCATCTTGTTGAGAATGGTGCATGGACCAAATTTATTCATATGTAGCTTTGAATACTTTCCCTTAGGTAGTATCTCTTTCCTCAGGTATGCCCATACCTTATCTCCAATTTGGAAATGAATCTCTATTCTCTTCTTATCTGCATGTGGTTTGTATTTCATAGTGGATTTCTGCAAGGTGTCTTTCACTTTTGTCTGTACTTTGGTGATGATCTTTGCTAGATCTTCCCCTTGTGCACTCACTCTAAAATCTGAAGGTAACTCTACCAAGTCTAGAGGGCCCTTAGGATGTAAGCCATAGATAGTTTGGAAAGGTGTCTTTCCTGTGGACCAATTCAAGGAGTCGTTAAAGGCAAATTCTAGTTGGGGAAGTATCATATCCCAAATTTGGGTGTACTATTTTGTAAGGCATCTTAAGAGATTTCCAAGAGACCTATTTACCACCTTCGTTTTCCCATATGTTTGTGGGTGGTATGCTGAACTATAGGTCATATTGGTGCCTAGTTTCTTGAAAAGTGTTCTCCAAAAGTGACCTTGAAACTTTACATCTTTGTCAGTAAATATTGTTTGGGGTAGGCCATGGATTCTAACCACTTCTCTGAATAATAAGTGTGCTATGTGTGAAGCATCATTTGTGCTCTTACAAGGAGCAATATGCACCATTTTACTAAACCTGTCCACTATGACAAAAATACTATCATAACCATGTCTTGTTCTTGGTAAACCCATTACAAAATCCATGGAGATGGACTCCCATGGTCTAGTGGGTATAGGAAGAGGTTGATACAAACCTTGATTAGTAGATACTCCTTTATCTTGCTAACAAATGGAACATGATTCAACAAATTTCCAAATATCCTTAGCCAATTTTGGCCAAAAATAACTTCTCTTTATCAAGTCTGTTGTCTTGTCTATTCCAAAGTGACCTCCCATGCCACCACAATTCTTTTCTCTGATTATGTTTGTTCTCATGGAACACTTAGGGATGCATAACTAAGCCCACTTAAACAAAAGATTATTCTATATCAAAAAGTCAGAGAAGTCAGTATGATACCTGCCTGTCAGATTTTTGCACACCTCAAAGGCTTCTCCAAAATATGGATCTCCTACATATAGGTGTTAGAGTTAGTCAATTCCCACACTCTGAAGTTGAACTTCTTCAATTAATCTAACCCTTCTAATAAGTGCATTAGCCACCTTGTTGGCTAGTCCCTTTTTGTGTTTTATGTTAAATGTGTAGGCCTGCAATTGTTCCATCCATTTTACATGTTTGACCCCTAGTTTGTCCCGAGTATTGAAGAAACTCAATGCATGGTTATTAGTAAGAGCTATAAACTCTTTTGGGAGAAAATAATGTCTCCATTTTTTAAGTTCTTGAACCATGGAATATAAGTCTAAATCATAAGTAGAGTATTTCTTCTTTGCATTATTTAATTTTTCAGGAAAGAATGCCACAACTTTACCTTCTTGGCTTAGGATGGTACCTATTGCCAAATTGCTTGCATCTATCTCCACAACAAACACTTTGTTGAAATCAGGAAGAGTTAAGATTGGATATTGAGATACTCTATTGTTGAGGTATTAGAAAGCATCATTAGCCTCTTTAGTCCATACAAAATTAATCTTCTTACCACCTTTAATAGTGTCCAACATAGGTGCACAAACATGACTGAAATGTTTTATGAATTTCCTATAAAAAGTGGCATGACCGTGAAAACTTCTAACATCACCTTGGTTCTTTGGTGGAGGCCAGTTGACAATTACTTGAACCTTCATAGGGTCCATTTTTAGGGTGCCTTGTGAGATGAAAAACCTTAGGAACATAGGTTCCTTCTTCATGAACATGCACTTTTCCAAGTTAATCACTAACTTGTGTTGATGAAGTCTCCTTAAGGCCTGTTCAATGTGATCAAGATGTTCTTCCCTGCTATGAATGAATATTAGAATGTCATCAAGATATATGACTACAAATTTTCCAATAAAGTCAATAGACATTTCATTCATGAGTCTCATGAATGTGCTTGTGGCATTTCTCAGCCCCAAATGGCATCACCAACCACTCAAAAAGGCCTTCAGTTGTTTTCCATTTATCTCTTGGCTTTATCCTTATTTGGTGGTATCCTAAATTTAAATCAATTTTTGCAAAGTAACATGCATTTCCCAACTGATCAAGAAAATCCTCCATTCTTGGGATAGGGAACCTGTATCTTATAGTGATCTTGTTGATGGCTCTCATATCTATACATAATCTCCATTTTCCATCCTTTTTAGGAGCAAGAACATATGGGAATGCACATGGGGTAAGGATTTTCTGAATTAAGCCTTTCTCTAATAGTTCATTTACTTGTTTGGTAATATCTGCATGTTGAATAGGTGTCATCTTGTATAGGGATTTATTAGGTAGGGAAGAACCAGGTATAAGGTCTATTTGATGACTGATATCTCTTAAGGGATGGAGGCTTGTGGGCAGGTCACTAGTAGTGACATCACTGTATTTGTTTAATAGGTCTTTGACTTCATTTGGTATTGGATCCCTATCATCAGATCTTATGCTATCCTTGGGCTTAGGGATTAGAACAAAGGCTTTAGTATTAGGTTCTTTTAACACTTGCAACATTTCCTCTTCACCCAAGGTGATGACAGTAGGCTCTTTCTCAGTTTTAGGATCAGGCAGGGGCTTCATGGTGAAATTTTCCCCATTTTTGGTGATGGAGTAGGTGTTCTTCCTACAATGATGTGTGGCATCCACATCATATTTCCAAGTCCTACCTAGAAGGATGTGGGAAGCATCCATTTACAGAACATCACAAAGTACTTTATCTTTGAAGTTTGCAATAGAAAATTCTACCCATGCTTGTTTAGTTACTAAATTTTGTTGACCTTTGGTTAGCCAAGAGACATGGTAGGGAAAGGGGTGTGGCTTCTTAGGAAGATTTATTTTTTGAACCATTTCAAGAGATACTAAATTTTTAGTTGAACTAGAATCTATCAGTAGATTACATACATATCCATTGCATTTGATCTTTGTCCTAGAGAGGTTCTTCCTTTGAGGTGGTTCTTGATTCTATGGTACTTGAAGGAAGACTTTCCTCATCATCAGACATGCTCCTCCTCTAGTTCTATGTCCCTTGGATTGGCATTATCTTCTTGTTTGTCTTCTTGGATGAGTTGTGTCCTCCTCTTCCCTTTATTTTTGTTGTTCCTTTTCTTAGGACATCTCCCTGAATGGTGTCCTAGTTGATTACAGTAATAACACCTTAGAGGTATATCACCTCTTCCTATATTTGTTCTCCCTCTATTGAAGGGTCTTCTTCCTCTATAGTTTCCTCTAAAATTTGAATCACCTTGTTCCCTATCTCCTTGGCTTTGGTCAGGGGTCTTGCTACTGCTACTACTGTATTGTCCTCTATTCCAAGAGGTACCTCTTCCTCTAAAATTCTTTCCAACATCATTTCTCTTTCTCTTGCCAAAATCTTGTTTCTTTTCCACTTCTCCTCTACCTTTAGTGCCATTTGGTAACATTTGTTTATTGATATAGGATAGTGTAGGCTATGTTCTTCTTGAATGGATACCTTAAGACCATTCATGTATCTTGCTATATTTTCTTCCTCATCCTCTGCTACATTTGTCTTCATGCATAGTTTTATGAACTCCTCGGTGTATGATCCTATATCCATGTATTTTTGCTTTATGTTTTCTTCCTTCTATGGAGTTGCACCCCTAATATTTAGGCACATATGTCTCTTTGATCAATGCTATCATCTTATTCCATGAAGTAATCATACTTCTCCCATTCTTCACCCTCTATATTTCGATGAAGTGCTACCAAGTTAGGGCTACTCCCTTCAAATTGGATATTTCCATCTTTACTCTTTACTTCTTAGGGATGTCCTCACATTCAAAGAAGCTTGTTAAGGACTCAATCCAATCCAAGGCCAAATCTGCATTCATCTTCCGATTGAAAGTTGGTAAATCCAAATTCTCCTCCATGGTTCTTCTCCCCATAGATTTGAAGGCATCTAGGAGGGATCTCTGGTCTACAGAAATGTTCACATCCTGATCATATATGTCATCTTCCTCTTCACTCCCTTCTTCACCACCATATGTGTCTTCTTTTCCCCTCTCTACCTTGTTCAGTAATGTTTGAAGCCTCCTAGCTATCAGGGCTACATTTGATGTCTTCTGTTCTCCCACCATCCTTGTAAGTTCCATATTTGTGACCCTTGTAGGGATTTCTTCATCCTCAGGAGCAGACATAGCTCTAATACTACTTGATGTAGAGTGGAAAACCAGAAGCCTCAAAAGGGAAATGTATCCTTCAATACCCCAAATCCAAGAGGCAAAAGTTCTCTACACTTATCACAAATCTAGAAAGGACTTGGATCTAGGTTATCACAACCTACTACCCATATGGAAACCTACTCACTAGGATCCACCAAGTATAGAACACCAATACCAAATGATTGGCTCTTAAGAACTTATCCCAAATTATCAAAAATACCCCATAAAATGACTCCAAGGACTAGGGGTGACCTACACTCATGGATATGGCCTATTTAGGTCCCTATGACAAGGATTCGATGATCCTTTTCAACATATGCAACCTTTTGAACATAGTTTCTTTGGAAACCCTCCTATTGGATTGTAGCCTTTTCTCGAAGGATTTTTTCATCTTACACAAAAATTTTCCACATAACCCCTTGAAAAAATTAGGGATTTAGATACCCTTTATGGCCTAAGGTATTATGCTTAAGCACCAAAACATGAAGGTGAAGGAAGACATGTTGACACACAAAAGTGCTATTGCAATTAGGCCTAATTAGGTATTCACTTACACTAAAAGTAATATTTACTTGTATCCAATTCCGAAACCAACACTTTTATCATGTGAGGGAATGTATGAGGGTCTTCTAAACCAATTTTTAGGTCTTAATGACTCCCCAAACAAAAGTTATGTGGACTATCCTAATTCAGTGATTGGTGCACACATGGACATGTGCACCTAGGAAATCATGGAAAACCCATCTCCCTACACTTTGACAAACCCAACCTGCATATTCTTAAATAAAATAATCAAAAAATGATTTCCACCAAGGGTCATTAAATTCCCATGGTGTCCAAACAAGAAATAAACATAATTCTTAGTGAAACCTTGATTTAGGGCCTACAAACTAGGCAACAAGAATGAAAATTCAATAACTTGCAATGTAAAGATAGTCAATACATGAGACCAAGTGAAAAAGGAATATAATACATAGGGCCAACTTGGTGTGTTAGACTTTCATTCAATTTCTTCTGTACCTGTTTGTATTAACTAACTGTTTCACGGATTTGCAGAGAAATGGTTGATCTTTATTTATTTCAATGCCAAAATTAAGTCATCATCCTACCACCCACCTATAAGGGCTTATGTAGAAATTCCAATGGTTAAATTTCATTTTTAAACTAACTATCCATTTGGGAATGAGTTTTACAAGTTTTGACAAAAGTTGTCAATGTTGCTCAAAAGTTGCTTGACAACTTTTTGAGCAATTTTGCAATATTTTGCAATTTTGCATCCTAGGTGACCAAACTTGGTCCAAACCTTTATTTTTTCATCTCTAATGGATCAAAACATGAAAATAAACTATAATTTAGGGTTTAGACATTCATTCACCAATAGTTGACCAAGGGCTTATAATGTGCCAATCTTGGAACTAGGTCTTACAAAAGAAGTCCAATGTGAAACCTATGATACTAACATGCTCTAAAGGTCACTAGGACATTTAAGGAAACCATAAGTTCCAAATGAACACTTAGGTTTACTAGGGTGCTCCTGCACCAAGTTATATCTTTTACTGTGATGTCTGGTGTTTCCCCTGATGATTGTAATATCTGAGTTACATCATCCATGACCTTATTTGCCTCTGTTGTCATATCAATTGGATTGATATCCTCAGTATCATTGATCAAAATGTGCTCTATTCTTGGTGTGGCCTCCTTCTCTTCATAGTGAGGTGTCTCGGTAAGAGCCAATACCTTCTTGGGGGCATTGAATATTTCATTCCAAATCTCATTGATTTCTTTGTCAAGGTCTTCTAATCTTCCCTCTAGTTCTTTGTATGCTCTCATCTTTTTTGAAAATTTATTTTCATTCTCCTTCATTGTTGAATCAATTTATTCAAGTTTTGAATTGGGAGGCATGATTGTATCTAGTGATCTTTCCCTTATTTTTTTGTGTGTGCAAGGCATATGCCTATCTTGCTCATATTTTGTCATTGAGTTCTTGAGGCATATTATTGTTGAATTGTATAGGTACATACTTGTATGCAACCATTTCCTTAATTATGGCCTCTTCTATCTTATTTTGATCTCTGAGAGACAAGGTTATCCATTTTCTAATCTTGCGATGTGATATGCTCCCTGTGTTGATGATTGATTCTACAACTTCTTCAACTATTTTAGGAACTTTAAGATTTTCAGTTTGGAGTCCTTGTTCAGTCTCATCCTATTTAGTGTCATCCTTGTCCTCTTTTCCTCTTATATATCTCCTTCTTTGTCTTAGTTCTAATTTCCCGATATGAGGCTTTCTGTTCTAATAATTCCTCATAGCACCTTTCTTTACCGGTGATGAGTCTACCTCTTTTGTTGTCTTAAAATCCTTGTTCTTGATGCAGCTGTTACATTTGTAACTTTTGATTTCTTGGATAGGGGTGCATCTGATTCAATAGACTCAGAATCACTAATTTCTTTACTTTCACTGATGGGTGACTATCCCTTGGTGACATCTTGTTCTCATTCTTCATCATTTACCGACAGTTTATTCTCAATTGTTTTCACCATTTTTGGTTTCTTCCTGTCGATTTTGTTAATTGCTAAGCTAGTATTGAGTCTAAAATTATCTTCATTATATGTTCCAAATCTTCTCAATGATTTATCCACTAGTTCATTTAGTAAGGCTTCAATATAATTTGTAGTCTGATCAATATTGATCTCATAGTCCAATGGTGGCAACCATGTTGTTCTCAGTACAACTAGTTTGATTAGAGTGGTGTCAGTGTCTGCTATTAAACAAATGTGATCTTTGTATTGTTCTACCAGCTATGTAGGGATTCTCATTCTCTTTTTCATTCTATTCTTGGAGGTAGTGAAGTATGTGTCCATGATAGATGTGAAGTTATCACCTAGTGACTTAATAAATTCACTAATCTATGCAGTTACTGGTTGGGTAGTGTCCCAAGTGACATTACCGAAAGAGGGGAAGAAATTTTAAACGTATAAGAATGTACACATAAGGAGTGAACGAAACTTACATGAATTAGATCTAGCTGACCTAATTTTCCTCTTATTCTCCTCTAGTTTCCTTAGGAGAAGCTTGGATAAGTCCAATTGTAGTCCCTTCTTCACAATCTTATAAGCAGTGTCAAAAACTCCACATGCTATCTTGTTCAATTTTCTAGCTTGGAATATTTTATACCCAATCACACATGCATTGAATTTCACCTTGGGGTTAGTGATTGTATTGAGTTTCAACTCTCTTTCATCCCATTCTGCCTTATTCAAATTTTCAATCTTGGGGCATGAAGAATGCTTTAGGGATTTAGCCTTGTCGGTTATTGGATAACCTGTTACAATGTGAATCACATCCTTTGTGATTGGTTTTGGTTCATCCAACCACATTTTTTTGTCATGTACCTAGCTAAGTACAATGTGTATCCATTCAGTTTCAAATTCTCTTAGGAATAGTAAGGCATTGGTTAAACCTTTCACCTCAATGTTCTTGTGTTCATCTTTCAGGTTTCCATCTATGCGTAGCTTCTGGTAAGCTTCATCAATCTCAAGATCTCTAATCTTTTCAACCTTACAGTGGATGTATGCACATATATCTTCAACCAAAAAAACCCTAGGAGGGATGCTTGAGAACAATACCTTCTCGTCAGGTTGAGAAACAACCTCAGGGAAAACCTTATAATTAGGTTCTTCATAGGTTGTGTTCTTTGTCAGGTTGATCTTCTTGTCCTTCGTGTTCTTGATTGTTGAGACTCGCGAGGTAGTTACCATTATTCAAGAAATATTTAGGGCTTCTTTGAAAATATAATTGTGTTCTTGGTAAGCTTGGTACTTATGTGATATTTACTATGGATGGTTTAAATCTTTTAGAGTAGCCTTTGAATCTATTGTGAATTGATTTGAAAACTTGTCACTTTTAGTCACTCTTCTTCACTCTATTTTTTCCTCTTTTTCTCTTGGTGAATGAATGAGCTCTTTGTTTCCCTATTTATAGAAAATAACCTAAGTGGTGCATTAAATGTTTTAGCTACCACTCATTCAATGAAACAAAGACCCTCGGGTATCATACAAAAGTCTTCATCCTCGGTGAGTATACAATGGTTGGGGTAAGTGACAACTAAGATGTACTTTTCACATGTTCACTAACCATGCTCGATATGTAGTGAAGACTTGATTGTCTTTCTTATGTTTACTGATGATGCTTGGTTTACATTGACAACTTAATTTTTATATGTACACTAACAATGCTCGGTGTGTATTGACTGACAAGATTGGATTCAAAAAAACATAAAAATTAATACCATAGTGCATCTCCATTTATGCTAATTTGGCATATTATCAATGAATATTAGAACTGATGCAAAATATAACTTTGTAGAGTGCAGTTTTGTACTTGCTTATTTTTCTTAGGTGGGGGTGGTGAAATCATCTAATCCATTGGATGAGTTGTCGCCAACTATAGTGCTTGGTCCAACATTGTCATTGTTTGAAGCTTTCCTCCACATTTGATTTCTCATTCTCCTGATATCTTCAATAGTGTTTCCATTTGCAAAAGTGCTTGTATCTATCACTTGGTCTCTGTAGTCCTTTCTTAGGTGACCACCCTTATGATATTGTAAGCATGCCATTCTAGAGTTAGTCTAGCTTCTAGACCTTCTATTCCATTTCCTCATGCAGTTTGCAGCTATGTGTCCATATCTACCACATGCTGTGTAATTTACCCATGTGTTGTAATCCCAAACAAATGAGCTATCGACTCTTCTTGGTTGATATGTATTTTCTTTTTCTTTGGGTTTCCATACTTTTTTTTTCTTCTTTCTGCATTCATGAGATGTGTGGCCATGCATTTTGTAGGTAGAACAATATTTTTCCATGTAGGTTTCCTTCTTTGGTTTTTTCACCTTAGATTTGGATTCATGTGCTTTGTGTCCATGCTTGTTACAGTTATAACAATTACCTATGAATGTAGGGGTGGATTTAGGATTACCTTTAGCTTTTGTCTGACAAACATTTGATGTGTGGCCTAGTTTTCCACAGTGATTGCATGACTGCTTCTTTGGTCTTGGATTTGTTTAGACATCTCTTTGATCATCTCAGTTTGATGATTCTCCATGCTCGGTATACCCTAAACTGGTATTGTTGTTAAGTCTTCTTTTTCCATTGATAAATTCATCCATTCTTTTTGTGTTGTCTTCAAATTTATTGATCATATCATTATGGTGTTCTTGAATCCTTGCTTCATGCTTTAGTTTCTCATTTTCTTCTCTTATTTCACCAATTGCTTCCAATTTTCCATTAAGTTCTATGTTCACTTGGTTGGCCTCAAGACTCGTAAGAACTCTTTGATTGGTGATCTCAATGTGATGTTCTATTAGTCTCTGTATCTCAATTTCTTTCTCTTGTAGCTTCTCATTGATCTTCCTCCTATCATCAATAGCTAATGTTCTTTCTTGTTCAGATTGCCTAGCATTATTCATAACATCAATCATTCTTACCATCTGTGTCTCTTGATCGATTTACAATACCTTCACTTGTTCAGTCAAATGTTGGTTGATTTCATTCAGACTTGTAATGCTTCATTCAAATGTGTTAGATGTATTACCAGATGTAGATCTCGATGACTCAAATAAATGAGGTATCTCTTCTTCATGATAGTCAATTTTATTGTAGCGAGATGTCGTGACTTTTCTTCCAGCCAATAATTATTTCATCTTGTTTCTTGATTCTTTGTATTGCTCAAAGAAAATTTGTATCTCCAACTTCTGATTCTCAATATTCTTACCAAGCTTATACCATTCCATTATATGATCATTTCTCTCAAGTGATTAAAATTTTCCAAATAAGAGATCTAGCTCTGATATCAATTATTGGAATAATAGAATGGTGTGTACTGAGAGGGGAGGGGTGAATCAGTACCCTTAATTTTTTTTATCACTTTAACCTTTAGTAATCTTTACTTGCATTACTGACCATATTGCTTTTCTACCTTATGCATGTAATATAAAAATATAAATGTAATTGCATGTAAACATACATAGAACCATTCATGAAATTCAAGTACACATGACACAAGAATTAGTAACACAAAAAACCCCTGTTAGAAGGTAAAAAATGTGGTGGGGATAAAACCCACAAAGCTTCACTATCTGCAGAATGGAAGATGTTGGTTAAGGCTACAAGTGTGATCAATTATGATGATCTTACCCTATTAGGAGTAACATGTTAGACTTGTTAAGTCTACTCAGTTAAGATATTTTAAAAACACTATTAAGTGAGCACTCAGTTAAGAGATTTACAATAAGACTATTAAGTCCACCTTCTTAAAGGATTTCTTCTATTTTCTACAATTTTTAGAGAGTAGTAAAAAATACTTATGACCTGATAGTATGCAATCTTGAATTTCTAAATACAGATCCATTAATTTCACAAGATATATGTATCACATGTAGTGATTGATTAATACCTTTGTTCTACTTTGTAACCTTGAATCGAGTTCTTCATAACTAAATTATTCCTTTTGTGTCCTTCTACATGAAACTTTGTTTGTTCCATAGATGTATTATCTGGCTACAATCATCATGTTCTGATTGATTATACATCTATATATACAAAGGTTTTGACCTATTTAGGTTTCACACTTTATAAGAAAAACTCTATGATCAAAGGTTTACAACTTGACCTTGATCTCCTAGTTTGCATGTTTAAAATCAATTAGTCTGATTAAAACTATTACTTATGCTTTACTTGATCCTCAAGAAATGGTTTTGTAGCTAATAATAAAGCTATTTATAAAACTAAATTTCTTTATCTGACGTGTATCTCAGATCTAATTTTCTCAAGAATAAAAGTGTCTCTAGGTAGACTATTTCTTGGTGATGTCTCTATAGACATACTTCTCTCAGGCTACTCTGTAGACTGTGCTCTCAGTTTAATCTATAAACTATTTGTCAGGTTTACTCTGTGAACTGTCTATCAGTGATAGTGTTATCAGTGTTCACTGATATCGGTGATCATTGTGCTTATACATTTTTGGTGACCTCTACGCTTGACTATTTTAGTGACCTCTGTACTTGACTGTTTGCTGTCACTCAGCGATCATATAACCGGTGGGTCAAAAATTGTTTCCTTGTATACTAATGACAATTTATTATCCTTTAGGATTATCATAAGAGTCCAAGTTCAGGAAAGGGTATGATGAATCAAAGAATTAGTCAATGTGTAATATCCAAGGGAATAGGACAGTGATCAGTAACAAGATTGATGGGAGTCAAAATTGTCAGCAAAGCACACCTTCAAAATGATCAGAGAGGGGTGCAAGGAGTCAAGGAGTGGAAGCATTGTTTGAGAGGGGTATGAGGATTTCCCTAAGGTATGAATCATCATTCATGAAGAGAATCAACTAGATTCCTCTGCATCAACTACATAATAAACATATGAGCAATAACGCTAGCATTAAAAAAGCAAGTTCACAAGTTCAAAGCATGAGTAGTAATAATGTATAGACCATGGTCATCACCTGAACACATAAAAATCTTTAAAACAAATATGTACATATTTTAGTTATTGACATAAAAGACTATAAAATATAAACCATTATTGAAGTTTTGTTATAATTAAAAATTTCATTGCTGCTTACTTCCAAGGTTCATGCTTGGTACATCAATTTTTGCACCCTCTCTTTTATCTCATTATTTTTTGGGTCTATGCAGGACAAACCAATAATTTATGTATTAATTTTTCTGATATACTTTTTATTCATTTGGACCGAGTTTGTGGAAAGTGCAATTTCATCATCACAAAATACTGATTCCAACTCCGTTAAGATGTCCTGAGGTATTGTAGGTGTCATTCCCTTTCCGTGAACATTTGTTTGTGACAAGAATATTATTAACACTATCAAAATTACTCCAAAACACTCAATAAAAGAACATAATAATATAACATTTTACGTCTATCTAACTTTTACAATTACAATAAGGTTTACCTTCTCAGTAGAAGGGTTGGGAGTAACATACATGTCTATGCTATGATATGGATCCATGTGGTCCTGTGACAAAGATCAAATATAACAACGTTAGCGAAATGAAACCAATAGACTTAGCAAAAAAACTTAATAAGATTATTGTATATTGTAGTCATTAATTGGAGGTTGCTTTAAATGGTATCTAGTAAGTACCACCCCCATGATAGTAACTTTGTTTGTATCTATGTGATTCAAATTCTAATCGATTAGCAACTCTTCCCCTGCACTTATTGATTTTATCGCACATACGAATACACAATTTCCCTCAAGCACCTCAGTTATGCAATTGGGTTTCTTATTAGTTGACCCAGGTCATGTAATATTTATAAAACTTGCAATATTCCTTGTTTCTTTTGGCCTTCCATAAATGTATATAGCCACTCTTTTACTTTGATCATTATCTTTCTGTTGTATATAATTTGCTGAGAGTGCATGCCTACGTATACTTTTTTTATATCAAACAATCTGCATCCAATTTTTATAATTATAACAAGGTCTGACATACTCCATCAATTCAGAAACTTTTTTGTAATAGACCTTTATTCTGTCCATGGAAAATAGGCCCAAACCATGTAATGACGATGGTGTTATGCGATATATCCTCTTGTTAACACAAAATTTAGTGTTTATTGGAGGAAGTTCTTTGGGTACCTATTATTTTTGTAGATGTTTTTACCTCAAGGGCACCTCAATGTTGCCTTTGGTCTCATCATCATAAGAACATGACCCTTCTTGAGCAAGGAAAAATTCCATGTGTTTATTGAATTTTCTTCTAATCTTTTAACCTCTAGTTGATCTCCCTATTTTAGACCTACTACATATCTCAATTTCATCTTCTATTCCTTTATTTCCCTCACTTGAGGAAGACACATCTGAAAAATACCTATTTAGTGGTACATGCACTCCATCAAATGAGAGAGATAGTTGGTAATGAGAGAGATTTTTCAAATGAGGGCAATATTGATGAAGAAGTTGGCCCTAAAGTTGATGTTGAGATTAAAATTTGAATAAGTCCAACTCAGGCCTCAAGTGTTGATAGTTGTATTAAATAAACTGTTTCTATAGGGTGTATTGACTTATGCACATCGATCCATGAGACTATGTAGGATCCTCCTGAAAGGGGTTCAGGTTCCTGCATATCTATTTTAATTATTTTATGTTAGCTAAAATTACATAGTAGACAACATGAATAATATGCAGTCATCATAATCATTGTATATTTAATTATTATTTACCTTTACTTTATATAGACTATGCAGGATCCTCAACAGAAGGGTTGATAATGTCTATAGTCAATAACCTATTTCCACCAAGGGTGGTAGTATCACACAAAATATATACATGGAATCAACACCAAAAATTGAGCATCATAAGCATTACATTTGTAATTTGATAAAACAATAAATACAGATGTATCATACACATCATAAGAATCACATATGTATCATCATATATGTAATTGATCATCATAAGAATCACATATGTATCATCATAAACATGTAATCCATCACATATGTATCATAAATCACCATCCATCACATAGCTAATAAACAATCCACATTCCATAAATAAACACAAAGTTCAAAAATGTCACATGTATCATCATAACATGTAATCTATCACATATGTATTTTAAATCACCATCCATCACATAGCTAATAAACATTCCATATTCTATAAATACACATAAATTTTAAAAAAAATGTCACATAAATAGACACTCTCTCTATCTCCATCTCCTCGGGATGGCATGGTTCTACTATAATTAGGACCTTCTAGAGGTGGAACATGAATTAAAACATTAAAAGGTACATCATGAATTAATTATGTAATGGCATTATAATTCAAAGCATAATGAATTAATTATGTAACCATATAAGTCAAATACATTTCTATCAAGAAATCAATATTAAATAGATAATATATTGATCGCATACCTCATACATTTCATTCATGTCATTCATCATCATCATCATCATCATCATCATCACCATCACCATCATCATCTTCTTCTTCTTCATGAAGATTTTTTTCAGGAACATCATTGACTAACTGTCGACCATTTTCATCATCTACATCATCTTCTACTTCTTCGGTATCTTATTCTTCCATCACATTGTACTTTATTGACATTCCTCTTGGATCATGTCTAACAAAAAGTGACCAACCTGGTTTATGTGGAACCTTTGAGTAAAATACCTACTCGCATTGGCTTGGAAGAACATAGGGCTCATCCCCAACTGGCTCAAATGACCTTGTATTAACCATTGTAAATCCATTACCATGTTCAATAACAGTTCTATTAGGATCATTTTGATTCAGTCGTATCCTGTACCATTTTCTAATGAATATAAATAATTTTAAGGAATTAAATTCACACTCAAGTATATCATCCAAAATTCCATAGTATCTATTTTTAGACTCTTGAGGATGTATGTCACTTCTAAATGAAATATTAGTCACCTAAAAGACTGCAGTTATCCTAGAATCACAAGTTTTCTTCATGTTATCCAACTTTTTGATGCAAAATTTAGGACTATTACAACACATAGTATTGTGGTGTTTAACCTGAAATATGTCAAACGTGTTAAAAATATTGCACTGTGAGTTGATAAACATATGGGTGATTAATAAATTTATATGTATTTGTTTATCTCTTAAACCATATGCTAGATTAATTTCCCTTCGTGTAACATTGGAATCTCCATTACGAAGAGCTTCTTTAACCAATGAAGCCACACCTTCCCATGTTAATGTGCGACCAAAATGTTGACATCGTTTAGTACATACCATCATCCAATCAAGATTGTTTTCAATATACAAATGTAGTGCATCCCACTCTCGACCAACAATGCAAAAAACAAATAGATGATTTACAACTGATTTATTTTGAATATTAAGAATTAATTAACTATAATAACATATTATAATTACCTCTCAATTTACTCAATCTACCTTTCCCCATCAAGTACCCCCCTTTGAATTTGTTAATGGGGTTGGGATCCCAAATGCGATCTACATGGATCTTTGCTACAAAATTAGGAAGATATTCAGTAATGTGTACCATAGTCTGGTATACCATATATCCCTTCACTATAGGACCCTCAAGATATTCTCTTTGTCAAACCAAATCTTTCTAAAATTTCAAGTGCCTCTCAACCATCCATATTGACCTACTATGTACAAGTTTACACAATTCAATCTCCTCAACTTGGTGTATGAGGTAGTGTTCTTGTGCATTGAAAAAAATTGAAGGTAAACACTTTTTCATTTCACACATTAGATGAGAAATTTTTATCTTCCAATATTTTATATCTTTTTTATGGATTTCTTTAGATAACAACCACCTACAAGAGATTCAAGATGAAAAAATATATAAATGAGGCTTTTAAAAATAATATACAATATATTACATAACAAGTAAAACAAATCACAAATATAATATCTATACAACTAAGTGAACAAATATCACTACTTACCTCGTGTGTTTTCCAAGATCATATATGAATTGCTTGACATTATTGTTGAAGTGGTGTGGGAGAGATAGAGGTAGAACGTACTGCAACAATTATAAAAACATATTTTCATTGTTTTCTAATGTAATACAATGAAAAGTACATGTAGTTTATAAATATATAGTAAATATAGAACATGAATTACCATAATGAAGGTATCCCAATCATGTGTTTTCATCCCTGGCCCAAATTTACTTTTATTTGATATGAGATTGTTTATGTTTGCAACAAATCTTATGGAAAATCAATTTTTTCGTATGACTTCTTTTATAGCATTGCTTTGTTGGTCCGTTAATAACCAAGGAAAGGCACTTATATTAATATGGTCCCCATTTCCATTTGATCAAATAAATTTTTTCATTGCATGATTGGATTCATGAATATCACTACAAATTTTGATAATGTTTTCTTTGTCACACCTTCAATACAATATTTTCCACAATGTCTCTATTATATTCTTTCCAATATGCATAGTATCAAAAAATACACAATTTGTACTAGCTCGTAGTAGGGAAAACTACTAAATTGTCTGGGATAAGTTTTTAGTCCCTTTGGAAGGTGGTCATTAACTCCTTGATGACCTTCACGATCATCAATTACATTATCATTAAAAAAAACACAATAGAAAAATATAAATTCCAAACATAAATCATTAGATGGAATGATATTACCTTGATGATTAATTCTATTATATTCCAACTTTCATAGGTGAGGTTTCATTCTTCATGGATTTGATGTAGTCCCTTCTTTCCCATTGAAAATATGTTTTTTAGTATTTTGATACTTATGATTTATATGGAGGAAGTGCATATACTCATCAAACACCTAATTTCCTAAACTTTTTGAATGATTAGATTTCATCTTTGGACTACAAACTAGACATGAAAATTTTCCCTTTGTTTGAAGACCGACAAGGTAATATATAATTGGATTAAATATGTTAATTTTTATAATTATAATTATCATGCACAACTTGAACACTATAACATACCAAAAAAATGTGTTAGCCATGGGGCATCATGTATTGTCCATACAAGCATTGCATGGAATTTAAATTATCTTTTTCCTATTGGTCTAGAGATGTCATACATAATGACACCATTTCATAACTCCAAAAAATCGTCGATAAGAGGCTCAATATATACATTCATATCTTTAACTTGGTACTTACCTAGTTGAATGAACAAAAATATTACATAATTATTATGACCATTTTACTGTAATATTTATAACTAAATGTAGATGACTATTAAATGATAAAATAATTGGAACAATCATTTCCAACATTATGTGCTCCCTCTTTATTGAAAATCATGGAGGAATGTTATTGTTGATAAAAAAATATGCCACACCGAGTAAATAGATCTCAGCTCTCCAAATGGATTGACAATGTCTGCTGCCAATAAAAGCCTGAGATTACGAGGTTCTTCTTTAAAGTGTGGCCACTTTTCCTTTATGCCTATAAATTTCAAATCATTCAAATGCATTCGAATAATATCATCTCGACTTTTATTGTGTGCACGGTAATGTTAGGAACATCCACCAACACAATTGAGAGGGGGGGTGAATAAGTTCTAAGATAGATTATTAAACATTAAACATTATAAAACAAAAATCTAATGAAATAATAACATAGTAACTATAACAACATAACACAATCCTTTGTTTTTGAGGAAACCATGTTAAAGATAAAACCCCAGTGGGGATTAGCACCCACAAATGATGCACTGAGAGTATAGTATCCCTGTTAAAATATTTAGCCTTGTTAGGAGCTTATTGATGAATTATAGTACACAGTCCTTGTTAGAGAACATATCCTTTTAGGATTCAATAGTAATAATAGGCTCACTACCTAGGCACACTTCCTAAAGAAGGTTAAATCCACCTTTAGGACTTACTGTCTGAAATACAAGTGTATATAAGAAATATACAATCCAATGAACTGTCTAATAGAAAATATCTTTCTTGGTCAGTTCTAATGAAGTATCATAATCACAATCTCTACTCTACATCTATTAGACACAAGATCACAACTTTGATAAATATATTTCTACTTTGCAAACACTTTTCAAGAAGAAAAGGTCTCTCCTATATACCCTATTACAATAATTAATTAGGTCAGCCAATTTAGGCTTTCCCAATATATAAATGATTACATAACCCAATTCTAAGATACACACGGTACCTATAAAAAGTAAAAATAAAATAAAATCCATCAAATATAATCCAAGATTTGTAATCCATGTTTGCACTCCATAATACAAGCTATATCTCTGAAGTCAGCCCCAAATAGATCTTCTCTAGAAGACAGGCCACAAATGACATCACCAAGAGTCCTATGACCCAAGAATCATAACAAACATTCCTCAACATGTCTCTTGATATTCCCCAAGTTTGCATATCATGAATCATTATCGCACACAAGTTATCCTCAAAACATAGAGACTAACTCTGTCAAAGATCACTGCCACAGTCCAGTACCCAGTCTTCACTAAAACATTTGTAACTCACTCAATCTACAATATTAAGCCATGTGACCTTAGAAATAAGATCATAACATGTTCTAGTACACATCACCATCTTCTCTCTCTCTGAATCAACTATACAGTACCCATACACTTCTGTCAATCATCAAGAAACAATAATAACCAGTCTGTTCTACCTTCATAGAAACATATGTTGACATCAGTGACAAAACATGAATGCCATCAGCAATATCAGAAAAAAATTTCAACAATCTCCCCCTTTGGCATTGATGGAAACATATGGGAAAATAAATCAACCCAAAAGTACTCACTCTCAATACAATATTCTCAATATCCTCATCATAGCTCACCCTAGAATAGTAGGGATTTTCACATAGAATCTCTCCCCCTTTGACAACAATGGCAAAGGTTTCCATAGCTCTTCTTCTGAATATCTTTCTTCTACAAGGTATAGATTTTTAAAATCTTCATGCTTCCATAAATAAGGTGTAAAATCACCCAAATGTGTTCTATAATGTTCCTATGATCACTCCCCCTGAGGAGTAGATCCATACATCAAGTCTAGACAATGATATAGTTTTGAAAACCACTGGACTGATGCATTCCTACAACAATCTAGTTCTCACAAGGAGGGGCTCTCACCCCAAGCATACCTGTAAGATAATCAAAGGCATCCTTTGGAAAGTTTTGTAAATATATCTTCTATGTGTTCCTTAGTGCTGATGTACTCTAATCTAATATCCTTTTCTGCAACCTTGTCTCTCAACAAATGATACTTGATGGAAATATGTTTAATCTTTGAATTCATAATTGGATTCTTTGACATATTCACTGTAATAGTGTTATCAAAATGGATAACCATTAGCTCATAAAATGTTATACCAATGTTATTTAGCATTTACTTCATCCAAACAATACATGTGCAATTTATAACAGCAACAACATACTCTAATTCAACAGTAGACTAAGCTATACAATCCTTCTTTTTACTTAACGAAGAAACTAATATTTTCCCAAGAAAGAATGCACCACCACTTGTACTCTTCCTGTCATCAAAATTTATTTCCCAATCTACATCAGTATAAGCATGAAAATCAAATCATCATATTTATTATACCATAATCCATAATCCAATGTTCCTTTCAGATATTTAAATATTCTTTTCACAATAACAAGGTGTGTCTCTTTAGGATCTGCTTGATATCTTGCCACAATTCCAACTACATTAGAAATATCTGGTCTAGTGTGAGTAAGATATTGTAAGCCTCCAATCATATATTTGTACTTTGTCTGAAAAAAACTTTGAGATTTGTTAGTAGTACTAATTTTGTGACTAGTAACCATAGGTGTTCCAACAAGTTTAAAATCTTCCATTACAAATTTTTTCAACATTTCTTTAAGATACTTTGTCTGAGAAATAAAAATACCATTCTTGTTCTGATTAATTTACAGTCCAAGGAAAAATTTCATCTCAGATATCATTGACATCTCAAATTCATTTTCCATTTCCTTAGAATTTTTTTTACTCATTACATCATTTCTTCCAAAAATGATATCATCAACAAAAACTTCAACTATTAGAATTCCATCTTCACTAGTTCTTAAGTACAAATTACTATTTGCATTACCTATCCTAAAACCAAGATGAAGTAGATACCTATCCAATATTGTATACCATGCTCTAGGTGTGTGTTTCAGTCCATACAAAGCGTTCTTCAACTTGCAAACTGTATCCTCATCTTCTGTCAAAGGATATCCATCATGTTGTTCAATATATACTTCCTCTTCTAGATCTCCTTTCAGAAATGCAGATTTCACATCCATCTGATATAATTTAAAGTCTTTGTGTGCAACATAAGTAAGAAATTATCTTATATCCTCAAGCCTAGAAATAGGAGCAAATGTTTCTTCAAATTCTATACCTTCTTGTTGTGAGTAGCCTTTACAAACTAGTCTTATCTTATTTCTTACAACCAATCCTTCTTCATTCATTTTGTTTCTAAAAACCCACTTAGTTCCTATAAAATTCTTGTCTTTAGGTCTAGGAACCAATTCCCAAGTGTTATTTTTATTTATATGTTCCAATTCTTCCTACATAGCCTTAGTCCAAGATTCATCTCTACATGCATCATCATTAGATTTTGATTCAACTTGAGAAATCAAAATAATTTCATCTCTTAATCTCGATCTTGTCATCATGCCTTTATTTGCATTGCTAATAATTTGATCTTCAGGATGGTTTTTCTTAACATAACTCAGAGTCTTATAAATTTAAGTAGGATCATTTGAGTCATCTTTACATACCTCAATCTCATGGTCAATCTCAAGAGGTTCTTCTTGATCTAGAGTTTCCTCATTGATCTTTGTATTCTAGTTACAGTCATATATTCTTTCCTGAATCTGGAACTTTTCATCAATCCTCACATTATCACTTTTAATCATCTACCTTAATCTCGGATGGAAATATTTATAAGATTTTCTCTTAGTGGAATAACCAAGGAATATTCCTTCATCACTTCTAGCATCAAACTTTCCTATCTCATCATCTCTTTTGATATAACATTTACTACCAAATATTCTAAAATATATCATAGTAGGAGTATGATTAAACAATAATTCATAAGGAGTCTTACTTATACCTTCTATTATCTGAATTATATTCAAAGTATAAACAATAGTACCAACATCTTGTCTCCAATGAACATGCGATACATTTCCTTCTAGCAAAATTGTTCTTGCAGCATCTAATATTGTTTTATTTCTTCGCTCTTCTTGTGAAACCTACATTAGACTGTCATAGTTTTACTGCTTTATTTTTTCCATGCTTTCAGTGACTATATACTTAGACATACTTTGACTATTGAGACTCTTATGTATTTGAGGATATGTTGAATCCTATGTTATTTTTCAATACCTGATTATGTAATTAGAGTACACTCAAGATACTATATGTTTTGATTCAGTTTGAGTTTATGATGATGTCATATATGTGAATAAATGTGTGAATGTATTATGATGAAGTTTGGTTTAGGAAACTGATGAGATGTTTATTTAAATCCAAATGAAGATATGGTTTATATGCAATGTAATATTGATGTCGTATTATTCTTCATATCATGTTATTTTGGACCTATTGATGTATACAATGAGTCCGTAGTGATAGTTGACCATGGATCTAAATCGGGGACCCAGTGTTGAACCTATGTTATACTCTATGCATTTCAAGGTCCTTTTTATATAAAGAAACATGGACCTCATTTTATAAGTTTTTTATTCATAAATGTGGTTTGCATGTGTGTATCTATTTCAATTAAATTTAATGTGAATAAGCCATGTCATTTATTTAATTATATTGTGCCAATTTGGCAAGTGTTGTAATTAGTGTTGGCATGACTAGTTATGTGAACCATGGATAGGTGTAGGGTTAACTAGGGGTTACCTAAGTGTATTACCCAAGACTATCCAATGTTATAAGTTTCTAGATGGTCAACTTGACTTATAAATCTGTGGGTTAACTTTAGGTGTAGTTTAGGAGGGTCTTTTACGCTCCCAGAAGGTAACCACAGTTAGTTTTAGCTACCCAAGTTGGTATACTAGGGGTTAGGGGTCATTTCAAACCCATTAAGAGCCTTAAAACTCAATTATGAATGCCCTAAAGTCTTCTTTTTCCACTTGAGCTAATATGAAGAATTGTGTAGTTTTGGTTAACCTCTCTTTTCTTCCCAAGTTGCATTTAACTCCATTTATAGAGAAGGAAAACAAGTGGGAAGAAATGGATGGTTAGGGTTATCTCTTCTTTGATAGTTTCCTCATAGTTTGGAGGTTTTCCTTTATAGGGAAGGTTTTAGGGAGAGCTTGGGTTGTTCACCCACTCTCGACTCTTAGAGGCAGATTCCAGATTTGAAGGAGACTTTTTGGAGAAAGAGACTTGGAAGGATAACTCATCATCAAAATTTCAACTTACCTTAGCTTTGGAGTAAGGTTGGTTTTTCTTAGGATAATATTCTCTATTTGTATGTTCTTGAGCTTGAAACTCCATTAATGGAGACCTAGGGAATTTCTATGTTATTTTCAATTTGAGTTTTTGGAGTTTTATTTTGTTGTGTTTAAGTTTGTGTTATATTTTGAATGAGATTCTTCAAGGAACACTCACCCTTGGGAGGGAAGAGTATCCACGAAGGGGATGGTAGGAAATTACTCTAATTTAGTATAAATTCTCCCATGTGAGGAGGGTAAGATATGGGGTTCTTGATACCCATGATGCCAAGTAGGGCCTAATGGCACCTGGGGAGCATAAAGAGGTTATTATTTATGATTGCATCTTGTGTAGATGGTCATTCCAAGTCCATGTGTGGCTTGATGATTTCTTTTTATAAACTATGCTTCTCCTACTGTGATGGTCTACCACCACCCCTATTTTTAGGAAGGCCTCTTGGAGACCTTCATCGTGTTCTACCATGTGTTGGGAACTTTTCTATGCTTGGTTATTTCTGTATGTGTTTTCTATGAGTTTTGTAAGATGTCTATTTGTATCCTATTCTATTTTGGATCCCCTCGCTCGGGGGTGACCTTGAAAAGGTCTAGGTTGGGAGGTGAGCCTCCATAGTCAATCCTCATCCATCAGGCTTCAGTTGGATGTAGGAGCTTGCAAATTACCCTTATGGGGAAGATGGAAACAACTCAAAAAATAAAAATGTAACATGTGGTGTTATAAAGGATTTCATTATTTCAAAAGTTGTATTGAAACCTTAAGAATTTTTGTAACCTTATGATATTTTTTTTGTAAATCTTTTTATCCATATTGTAGATGGAAATCCTATAAAAATTGTAAACTTAATTTATTCAATAAATTGAAAAGAGATTTGGGAATTCTATACCACGTATGTTACTAAGTTTCCTTTATTAAACCCTTGATAATTTAGAAGCAAAACATAGATTTACTTTATTAGAATGAATGAAGTCTCAAAAAAAACTTTTGATGGCATTAACCTACTCAAAGAAAACAATTTGGATCCCATGCTTATGGTTAATTAAAATGCTATGTAAATTTGCAAATCCTATTTAATCTTAACAGGTGTAGTGATTTTTTTTTTTATATTGAATTCCTACTTAGTTTTTAAATCCTTAAATAGGTTAAACAAAGTTGTTTGTGGTAAGCATAGATTATTGCATTGCTTGAGCATATTATTTAACCTTGATTTAATCTTAGTTGATCTTGAACAAATTTAATTTGAAGGTTAAATGGAATTTGAAAATATATATTTGTTTTTGTGAAAACAATCTAAACTTATGAATATTGTTATTGATAAATTTAAAGAGCATAACCATTTTCAGAAAAATAAATGGAAATTTAATTAGGCTTACGTGTTTGATGTTTTTGGAAAATTATTTGACACTTAGCATATACTGAATATTTTTGCAAAAAAAAATATATGCTCATATTTAGAATTTCTTCCTATAATACCTTAGGAATAAAATATAGATGATTCCTATGCTATTAGAATTTAAAAAATGTCTCCTAGTAGTGCCTGTTTCATCTCAGAGTTTTTTTTCACCAGTCATATTTTATTTTTATTTCTTGTTGTAGGATGAAATATATATCTTTATAAAACTATGTTAAAATAATGTTGAACAAAATCAATTTTTTTGGTAAATAGCGGTTTCGAATGAAAACAAAATACGCAGTGTTTTTTTGCAAAGTATAAAGTTTTTATTGGGGTTTGGGGTGTGGCCAAGATCACCCCTACACCCCCCCTTTTTTTTTCTTTTTCCCACAGTGGTGGGCAGCTGGGGCCGGGCGATGTCGTCCCACCGCACCACCACTGTGGTTTACGCAGTGGTGGGACGGGCGGAGCAATGACCTCCCCACCCCCACGCTTTCCCCACTGTCGCCTTCATCCTCCCTTCATAGGTGGTGCCGCCACATGTGGACACCACTCTGCCCTCTGCAAACACCGCTGCCCCTGTGCGATTCATGAACCCTTTAACAAACAAAAAAAATGTTAGGGTTAGTTTTTTTTTTTTCTAAATGAGCACATAAAATAATATTAAAACATATGCATAGAGTGTTTTCAATTTCAGAATTTTTATGAGTGAGAGGGGAATATATTTATAAGTGGCATTGGAGATTAGATTAGATTTTGTTTAGATTGGATATTTGCTTAGATTAGATTCATAATAGATTGTTTAGATTTGATTTTTCTAGAGATTAGGTTCGAAATGAATTTCTATTATTATCCATTCGAATTTAGTTATTGCATATGTGGACTTCAGGTTGTAATTATGGAAGGTATTTTAAGTTATTATTTTAATCTTTATGCAACTTCTAGATTGTTTATTACTTAAAGAATTAAATGGTTAGTTAATATATTATTTTAAAGTTAAGTTTATAGTTAATAAACATTAGTTTATTAGTACCTTATTTAAATGTTAGAATTTTAATGCAATGTAAAATGCAATTAAATTATTAAGGGAAATTTATTAGGTAGACTTTTAATGAAATGTTTAGCATCATTTAATTACTTAACTATCCTTTTAATTTTATAAAAATTTTGACGTAATATATCGATAAGTGGGTAAAGACAAGCTGTTATCATTGCGACTGACTTTATAAAGGGTATTATCGTTACCTTTGACCAATATCATGCATGGTTGAATTTTGGTCAACCATGGTCAAACTTAGTCTGATCATCTCTATCTTTGTGCATGGGCCTTCCCTTCAACCTATTATGCACTATATCTCCATTTTGCATTTATCAGAGTAGGGTTGACTTTTTGGTCAACTACCTCAATTTGCATGCGCAAGCCTTCCTTGAAGCTTAGTAGACCCTAGTAACCTCTTTTCATGATTATCAGTGTATATTTGACTTTTGGTCAACTCTAGTTGACTTTTGGTCAACTATCTCGATTTGTGTGCTGATTAAAGCGTGAAGCCTAGAGATCATTGTAGGATAGATCTAAAATCTTCTCTACCTATTTTGACTTGTAGGTATCTTGGTCAAACTTAGGCAACCTTCTTCTGGTTGGACCCTTGAATTATATTAAACACTTTGACTCATTCTATTAACCGTTTTCTTCTGCACCATTTTGCGTACATGTGTTATCTTGTGGTAGGTTTAGTAACCCTTTTTTTGTATGTTTTAGATTTTTTTTTGTTGGTGTGTTTTTTCCCAACTTTTGGGCATGATACTTCTATCACATTTTGTTGTGGTGTCCTAGGAGTAGATGTTTGTTTGTTTATTACATGCTCTTCACAGTATATATGAAACAAATCTAAAGTAAACTCGCCACCTCTGTATGATCTCAAACATTTTATCTTTAAACCTGATTCATTCTCAACTTTTTCTTTGAACATATTGAATTTGTTAAAAGCCTTAGATTTATCTCTCAGATATGTAATCCACATCATTCTAGAAAATTCATCAACAAAAAGTATAAAATACCTTTCACCATAGTAAGACCTCATTCTTGTATAACCAAACAGATCTGTATGCACTAGATCCAACTTCCCTTTTGCTGAGTAAGATTTGATTTTGAAACATCTTCTAGTATGGTTACCCATTACACATTCTCTACACATGATGTTAGATGGTTTCACAATCTTTTGTAGATATCTAACAACATTAGTTATACTTCCCTTCACAATATTATCAAAATTCACATGAAAAAATCTTCTATGCCATAACCAACTATCATCAACCTTCGCAATAAAGAAAGAAGCCTTAGATGTATTCAATTAGAATACATTACCTCTTGACTTAGTATTAGATGCGATCAGTTCTCCTAACTTACTTCTAATAGAGCATTTCCCATCAATGAATTTTAATTGATAACCTTTGTCCACTAGCTGTCCAACACAATTTTTTTTTTATTAAGTCCATAAACAAGTAACACATCGTCAGTGTTAGTCTTTCCATCCAAATAAATATATCCAAATCCAATGATAAGCTTAGGACTCTTATCACCAAATCTCACAACACCACCATTATACTTGGTTAGTTTAACAAATTTATTTATATCTCCAGTCATATGGTGTGAACAACCACTGTCTATGGCCTATTCAGATTTCTTTTCAACATTTGACACAAGGGCTCTTTCTTCATGAATAGGTTCATTGTCCTTGAGAGCAATAAATCCACAATCATCAAAATCAATAGCATCATCATTAGAAACACCTTTACTAGCATAGTAACATTCTTTATCCTTGGAGTATTTAGGTTTATAAAACTTTGATTTATGCTTAGGAACCCTTGTAGGACATCTAGATATAAAATGACCTATCTTATTGTATGAAAAAAAATTGAGAGGTAAATTTCCTTCAAATTTACCCTTACCTCTCTTCTCTCTTCTGGCGATTAGGGCCACAATTTCATCCAACTTTATTTCTTCATGTATCTATTCCTAGTCATCAGCATACTCACCAAGTTCTTCTCTCAAGTCACTCGTGCTGGTGCCCGAACTCCCTGATAAAGTCTTTTTATTTTTATGCATAATTGACTTAAATGTTGTCTCAACTTAAGGTAGCGAGTCTCCCAGTTCTACAGCCTCAAAGGTAGTTAATTTAGTAATCAACATCTCTCTATTGAATTTTGTTGTGAAAGGTATGATCTCCTCTATAGCTTGCACTTTAGTTTTTTAAATAGGTGTCAGGGATCTAAGAATCTTTGCAGTCACTTCTTCTTCATTGTATGTGCCTCCAAAGTTTCTAATTCCAATAATAACCTTTGTAACTCTCTATACATATTCTCTAATGTCCTCATCATCTTTCATTTTTAGATTTTCCATCCTTTTCTTCCATTTCTGCAACTTTTCTCTCTTAGTAAACTTATCTCCTTCATATAGTGCTTCCAATCTTGACAAGATTTTATGTGTAGAATCCAAGTCTTTGACCTCTATGAATTCACCTTCAGAGATCCTACTAATTAGTTCTTCTCTTGCAACTATGTGATAAGAAAATAGCTTCTTTTCATTAGTATCAGCTTTATCTAGTTCATCTTCAGCCTTGACAGGTTTATCCTTCTTTGTGATCATCCAATATTCAATTCCCAAACATAGAAAATGAGTTCTCATTACGTTTTTCCAACTGTCAAAGTTTTCAGGATCAAACTTTGGGCTATCCTTCCTGTAGTATGCCATTTTCAGGATCACCTCAAGCTGTTAATCTTTCTCTCTAAGGACCAAAAACTCTGATACCAATTTCTAGGAATAAGAGTCCACCAAAACAACTAGGAGGGGGGTGAATCAATTGTGAGACAAATTATTAACTATTAAAAATTATAAACCAAAACTTTAAACAAATAATAACATAGTAAATGCAACACCATAACACAATCCTTTGTTGTTGAGGAAACCCTATTAAAGGTAAAACCCCAGTGGGAATTAGCACCCACAAATAATGTACTAAGAGTATAGTATCCCTAATAAAAGATTTAGCCATGTTAGGAGTTTATTGATGCATTACAACACATAGTATTTTTTAGAGGAAAAACCTTGTTAGGAGTCAAGAGTAACAATAGGCTCACTACCCAGGCACACTGCCTAAAGAAGATTAAATCCACCTTCAGGACTTACTATCTGAAATAAAAGTGTATATAAGAAATATAAAATCTAGTGAACTATCTGATAGCAACTACCTTTGCTTGTTCTATTCAAATGAAGTATCATAATCACAATCTCTTCTTTACATCTAGCAGATACAAGCTTGCATCTTTCGAAAACATATTTCTACTTTGCAGACACTTTTCAACAAGAAAAGGTCTCTCCTATACACCTTATTAAAATAAATAATTAGGTTGGCCAATTTAGGCTATCACAATATACAAATGATTACATAAACCCTTGCTAAGATACACACGGTACCTATAACAAGTAAACATCAAATATAATTCATCAAAAATAATCCAATATCCATAATCCACGCTCGCACTCCACAATACATACTACATCTCTGAAGTTATCCCCAAATAGGTCTTTTCTAGAAGACACGCCACAACTGACATCACCAAGAGTATTGCAACCCAATAATCATAAAAAAAAATCATCAAAATGTCTCCTAACATGTCCCAAGCTCACATATCATGAATCCTTATTGCACACAAGTTATCCTCAAAACATAGAGACTAACTCTATCAAAGATCACTGTCATAGTCCAGTACCCAGTCTTCACTAAAACATCTATAACTCACTCAATCTACAATATTAAGCCATGTAACCTAATAAATAAGATCATAACATATCCCGGTATATATCACCATCTTCCCTCACTCTGAATCAACCATACAGTACCTGTAAACTTTTGTCAGTTATAGAGCAACATTAATAACCAGTCTATTTTTCCTCGATAGAAACATATGTTGACATCAGTGACAAAAAATTAATTCCATCAAAAATATCAAAAACCAATTTGAATAGGTAATCCATAAATTGTGCAAGGCTAGTGCACATGAATAATAATTGCATACTTGGAATAATGGGAATATAATAAAGAACCTTGTGAGGCACCTTTTTTGTTATTTGTCTGTTCAATATATGTTGTTTATGATATATATTATGATCATTGGGACAAGCATCTATTTCTTGATACTCCATTCCAATATCTTTCATAATGGTAGATAATTCTCAGTATGAGCGAGGTAGAATATTTGATGGTGGTAATAAAAAATCTCTTATCAATCTACAGAAAAAAATATAATTTGTTAATATAAAGAATATTAATGGTACATGATTCACCCTTTATCAACTATAATGACATATATGACATACCCTAACATACGTAACATTTTTATGTTGGATAAACCATTCATAACCTTCAAGTTCACCAAAAACAATACAATGGAGAGAAGAGTTGTTTGGGAGCCTTTATAAAGGGTCTTGTATGCCTTCTAAAGTAGAGTTAAATCATGAAAAACATCAAGGTCATCTTGATCATCATGATCAACTATACGCCAGTACTAAATGTGTCATGGATCAATGTACTTGTGCCATCATCTTCAATTGTGTTTTATGGTGCATGATTTTCATCTTTCATGGGATCATTATCTTCAGCTTTGATATCCACACCTCCATGTTCCTCCACTTAGAAAACCATATTCTCTAGGTTTTGGTGGTCCATATGATGTGCCTTAGGGTGGTCAACCTATATAAAAATGATCAACATAAATAAACCATGATCATGATCTCATCATTAAGTGATTTCTTATGTATATAAATAGTTAAAATGATATAATGAAAAACTTACCAATGGATGATAATCATGTCCCCCTTCAATGTGACCATGGTCCTGTTAGGAATAACAGTCTACCAAAACAACTGAGAGGGGGAGTGAATTAGTTGTGAGACATATTATTAAACATTAAACTTTATAAACCAAAACTTTAATCCAATGATAACATGGTGAATTCCAACATAATAACACAATCCTTTGTTGTCAAGGAAACCCTGTTAAAGGTAAAACCCCAGTGGGAATTAGTACACACAAATAATGTACTGAGAGTATAGTATCCCTATTAGGAGATTATTACAAAATTATAATACATAGTCCCTCTTAAAGGATAGACCCAATTAGGAGTCACAAACAATAGTTGGCTCACTGCCTAAAGAAGGTTATCTTCACCCTCAAGGACTTACAGTCCAAAACACAAGTGTATATAGAAAAAATACAATTCAGTGAACTGTCTGACATAAACTATCTTTGCTTGGTCAATTAAAATGTACAATAATCATATCCTATGCTCTATATCCAGCAGACAATCAATCTTACAACTTCCAAACTTCTCTGTCTCTATCAATCACCTTCTCTTCATACATACATATTTTCAAAAGAAAAGATCTCTCATATATACCATATTATAATAATTAATTAGGTTAGCCTATTAAACTTTCTTAACATACAAATAATTATTTAACCCCTTTCTAAGATACACACGGTACCTATATCATGTATACATCAATTACAATACATTAGATATAATCCAAGATCTGTAATCCATGCTTGCAATCCACAATACAAGCTACATCTCTAAAGTCGGCCCCAAATAGGTCTCCTCCAGAATATACAACACAACCTACATGATCAACAATCATATGACTTGTGACCCATAAAAAATAGTCTTGAACATGTCTTCTATCATCTCTTAAGATCTCATAACTTGAATCATCATCGCTTGTAAGATATATTCAAAACACAGAGACTCACTCTGTCAATCATCACTATCACAGTCCAGTAACCAGTCTTCACCAAAACATTTGTAACTCATCTAATATGAAATATTAAGCCAAGAGACATTATAAATAAGATCAATATACATCCTTCTACATATCCCCATCTTCACTCATTCTGATTCATCCGTACAGTATTTGTACACTTCTATCGGTCATCATACAATTGTAATAACCAATCTTTTCTTCCTCCACAGAAACATATGTTGACATCAGTGAAAAAACATGAATGCCAACAACATCAATCATAAATAACTCTCTCTCAATACAATCTTCTTAATATCCTCAATCACATTTCTCCTTAAAAAAATAGGTATTTTCTCATAGAATCTCTCCCCCTTTGACAACAATGGAAAAGGGTGCCATAAATCTTCTTCATTCTTTTGCAAGGTGTATCATTTTAAAATATTCATGTCTGTAACAACCAGGTGCAAAATCACCCAAATATGTTTTGTAGTGTTCCTGCAACCACTCCCCCTAATGAGTAGATCCATACATAGAGTGCAAAAAATGATATAGCTCTGAAAACCACTGGACTGATGCATTCCTGCATCAATTAATTACCACATGGAGGGGCTCTCACCCCAAGCATGCTTCTAAGATACTCAAAAACATATTTTGGAAATTTTTTTGTAAATATATCGGCTATTTGTTCCTTTGTGCTAACATACTCCAATCTAATCTCCTTCTCTACTACCTTGTATATTAAGAAATGATATTTAATAGAAATATTTTTAGTCTTTGAATGCATTACAAGATTCTTTGACATATTCACTATGCTTGTGTTATCACAATGGATAACCACTGCCTCTTCAAAAATTATTCCAATGTCTTTCAACATTTATTTCATCCATACAATCTGTATATTTTAGAGAAACAACAACATACTCAGATTCAATAGTAGATTGAGCTATACAATCTTGTTTCTTACTTAAACATGGAGCCAACCTTTTCCAAGGAAAAATGCTCCTCCACTTGTACTCTTTCTATCACCCACACTACCTTCCCAATCAAAATCAGTATAAGAATGTATAATAAAGTCATCAGATTTTTCATACCATAATCAATACTCTATTGTTCCTTTCAAGTATCTGAAAATTATTTTCATAGGAGCAAGGTGTGTCTCTTTAGGATCTTCTTGATATCTTCCTACAATTCTAACTACATTAGAAATATCTGGTGTGGTGTGAGTTAGATATTGTAGACCTCCAATAATTGATCTGTACTTTGTTTGAAAAATACTCTGAGTTCCATCATTATTAGTAGGTTTATAACCAGTCACTATGGGTGTTCCAACAGGTTTACAATCTTCCATTCCAAATTTCTTCAACATCTCTTTAAGATACTTGGTCTGAGATATTGGTGTAGAGAACCTCCCATTTTGGTGTGGTTTGTGTGTTTTAGGGTTGTGTTAGGTTTTTTGTGTGGCTTGTAATAAGATCCACTAGGTTGGATCCAAATTTGTTCATCTCCATGTTTGTAAGAGCCAAAAGTGCTCCTATGTGATATTGTGGTCACTTTGACCTAGAAAGGTAAAAGTTGCAATTTTTTTGTAACTTGGGTTTAGAGTGTCTTCTAGGACCCTAAGTAACCTACCTAGGGTCATGGAAGTCAAAAACATGCATTGAGTTGACTAAAATGGTCAAATAGCAAAAGATGCTAAAAAGTTGCTCAAGCAACTTTTGCAACTTTTTGCAAGAAGTTGAAAATGGAGGTTGGAGTGGTTGTAACTACCCATGCTTAGGTATTTGAGCATGGATCAATGATTTTTAGAAGGTTAATGGATTTTTAGATTGCACAACACTTTTGTGAATCCTCTGTACGGATGTTAGACAGTGTTTTCTGGTAATTTGTAGTGTTTTTTGCTTTTTGTATGGCTGTGTACAGATTGGATTGGGTGATCAGACCCCATGGGGTTGTAGTGTTTTTAATTATATATTTTATGCACATAGTAGTTTGATTTCAAGTTAACATAGTGTAGAGTTATAGTAGGATTTCAGCCACTATTTTGCAAGTTCAATTTGCAGAGTTGCAGAGGTAAATATGGCTCTAACTTAAGCATCCATAGTTTAAAATGGCTGAAACCATGGGGGATGAAGGGTATGGTTTTTAAATAATGATTTTTATTTTCTTTTTGTTTTTGCAATGGGATTCCTAGACTTGAAATGAAGCCCTATGGCTGAACTCTAGGAGAAGGTGAGCCTGGACAGGGTAAAGATTGGATTGTAGAAAGCACCCATGATCTTGGAAGGTGAACTTAGTGGCATGTGTAGAAGCCCTAAATTGTTACCACAAAGGATAAAAAGGTGATAGATGATGATAGGAATTTTGAAGACCAATTTGGTGGCATTTTTCCTTGACTAGTCCAAAGGCCTAAAAGTTATTCTGAAAACTAGGGCCTTATGATAACTAGGGTTGTGGGTGCATTGAGAAACTAGGATTTTGGATTCTAGTAGGGTTTGTGGATAGATTTAAAATTTTCAAGTTCTTTTGTGACGTTGTTTGGAATAATTTGGAGCTTTATACCCAAAATAGTGAAAATTAACCTACTAGGAAATAGGCCCAATTAGGCCTCCTAGTGCATTTGTCAACAATTGGATTGTTGAAGCATCCAGAACTATGGGAAATGTTTCTAATGGACTTTTAATGGGCCAAGGACATAGGAAAGAGTCTATGAGGTGTATGGGGAAGATCCTAAGAAAAGGTTTAGCATTCTAGGGGAAAGCTCTAGTGAAAAACTCAGGAAATTGAAGAACTAGTTGGACTAGTTGATCTTAGATGTACTTTGTGTCTTCAACAAATAAACTATACCTAGGAGGAAAGTTGATAGAGAGGATCTAGGAGATCCATATTGGAGAAGTACACATGGAGGAGTAACCAATGGATGGTTAGTAGAAGGGATAAGTAGTTTGGAGGAAAGAAAGATTAGAACCCTAAACCCTCTGCATAAGAGTGGTATCAGAGCCAAAATTTCTTTAAGTTTGGTGTATGTCTGAAGGGGAGGAGAGCCAAGAGGTTGAAAACATGCCTCCTAAGGAAATGAGTAGGGATGCCATTGTAGAATTGGTTTAGGCCCTCCTGGAGAAGGCTAGTGTGTCAGAACCAAGGAATAAGAAGAGAATAACTCAATGGGGAGATGAGACTGATGATGAAACTAAAAATTAGTTAGGAGAATATAAAGGAAAAGAAGTGGAAATGGATAAAGAGAAAAAGGTGTTCTTCGATTCCTTAAAGTTCATCAAAAAAGACAGTATGGAACATATACCTTACTATTGTGGCAGCTTGAATGGTGAAGAGTTATTGGATTGGTTAGAGGCCATAGACAACTAGTTTGACTACAAGGAAGTATCAGAGGAGAAGAGAGTCAGCTATGCAAAGGCTAGAGTCAAGGGATCTTCATTGGTGTGGTGGAACATGATGCAAGATGATAGGGTAGCTAGTGGTAAGAAGTGTAGATGTCTAAAATTGTCGTTATATTAATTTAATTAATATTTCCATAGCATTATAATTGATTTTAATTAATCAATAATATTTGTTATATTATTCTATTTATTTAATTAAATATGATTCACTCTCCTTAGTATTTAAATTTAATTTAAATGTATCCCCCTTAATGTATTAAATTTATTTATATACATTTCCCTCATTAATCCCTTTTAAATAAATTTTTAATTTATTTATTCGTCCACATGACTTAAATTCTACTAAACTATAATTAATCTAAATTTAATTTAGATTAAGCTAATTTTAACCTAGATCCTACCCTACCTCACATCACTCTCACCAAATAGACCTATTCACTAATTAACTAAGGTTAATTGGGCTAATTTCTTGATTCCTACACAAATTATTCCTAATTATTTGCTCACACGTGTGAGCAAATTTCCAAAAATTGTCTTTTCCAAATAATCCTTATTTGGTGCCAAAAAGGTTTCTTACACCTTTCATGACACACTCTCACACCTTCTAAAAGTGTTTCATTAGACCAAAACTCTTACACCTCTTACAAGATCCTTCACATGTGTACTTTAAGTACACCTTGACCCATCACATCAAAAGTTGCTCACACATGTGTGAGCAAAGTGGGCCTCTTGCATGGCTTATGTGTCCCTCATGTGGCACCTATGTGGATGCCACATGAGCTCCACCTCATCCAAGCCCTCTCTCTCCTCCAAAAAATCTATAAATAGAGGCCATTGTCAAGAGCAAATCATCTCTCATTTATGTATTGTTATCATGCTAGTTTAGTGCTAGAAATTTAGGGCACTTTTTCATGGTCATGCTTTTAGGTAATCTAGAAATAAAATCTTAGGCATAATGATGAATGAATCTAGTTCTTATTTTCATTTTGATCTTACATAAGCATAGTAGTATAGATTTTGCATCACTTAATGAAGGCTTGAGACAAGTTCCTCATACTTGTTCTTAAGCTTTTCATTGTTTCCATTAGCTTGCATTCTAGTTTCCATCAATCAAATCTAGTGGGATTATGATATTGTGTTGGGAGAACACACCCAAAATTATCTAAGAGCAAATCAACAAGGCTTGGGTGCACTTGTTTGGCTCATCAGAGGTTGTGATGGGATCTTTTGTTGTTTTTGTAGTATGCTTCTTAGACATATCTAATGTAGTTTATTGATTATATATCTCTAACGTTTGCATGTCTGAGCATGCTCCCAACATGTTAGATTTTATCACATACATTTTTGCACACCTAGTACGACCCATGTCTCTATTTTCTAACAAGTTTTATGCTTTTTTCATAGTTTTGGAAAAAATTTACGCAGACCCGTCTGCGCCCTGATTCTATCATCCACATTTCCAGAATATCATCTGCGTAGATTGTCGTCTGTGCTACTTCACTATCTGTGCACACAGACCACCGTCTCCACCTATTTTAAAACACACTTGTAGTAACATCATTTTAAACTATTTTTCATCATATTTTAAGTTTTTTAACTCTCGGGTTTCTGACAGAGTGATGCTTTTTAAGAGTTAGATGTTGTCTAAATTGATGAAAATATGATATTTATGTGTATTAAGTCTTTTTTATAATAGAATCTGACTGTTTTTATTCGGTCATCTATGCAGATAAATCACTATCCACGCAGATAACCATCTGCACAGATCACCATCTACGTGGACCGCCAGTTGCATGATTTTCCTGTGGTTTGTCATCTTTTTCAACGTTTCAGAGTTTAAGGATAAAAAAACTACTAACAGTTTCATGCAGGTTTTCTTGAGTTATAACAGATTTTTGATAATGAACTTGTATGCTTAATCATTTGTTTTTAAATTTATGTTTCTTAAAAGAAATGAACCACATATAATGTGGAATGCATAAGGGAATGAACTTCACAAATCTTGAATGACTTAAGGCAAATGAACACACTTTTTTATATGCTTTCCTCTTTGTTGTGTGGGAAATGAATTGAACTTGCATGTTTAACCATACTAATGTGTCTTTTTCTTAGGTAGAAAACACTTAGTTTCTTTAATTAGGTTCAATTTGGAAATGAACTATTTTTGGTGTGTTTGCAGAAATAAGGTCTGACCCAAAGGTCCTCTTTATCCCTTCAAGCTCGGGTAGGTCGTGTTCAATGATAGTCCATACTGAGTGAATATCCTCTGCATATTGGCATGGTTAAACTAGAGACTTAAGTGTCTCATGCCGTACAAACTGATTGCGGGGATGCCATGAATCTTATTAGCAACTGTAACTTAGTAGCTTACCTAATTCACCTCTGAACGGTGACTTATTATAGTGTAAGGGGAGAGAAGATTCTTCCCCCAAGATTCCCATCATACGTGTCCCAGGGTATTGTATTGTGAAAGAGATCTTCATAGCATGACAACAATACCTGGCAAAAGGAAAAAACATGGGCGCTCTTCCGGGGGTGACACTGCTATGTGAGCTAAAGAACTACCAATCAATGGGCCTATAATATTTCATGCAAAGCCAATTCCCTAAGGTAGCTACTATTTGTAGTGTCTTCATTGTGATAAACCAAGTAAAAACATAAGTGGCTTGAAAGAGTCACTTTAACATACACAAATGAAATATTACAATTGTATCAAAGTTCCCCAAAGTCACATTTGCTTGTATCCCTCAAGGTTGCTTTATCCCTTGTTGGATTGTTTTAAGACACATTATTTTTATCTTTCTATTTTGAGTGTGCTGAAATTGGTTCTTGCCATCAAACAAGTTTATGCAAAATCAAACTGAAGTCTAAAATATGTCCAGAATTTCAACACACTGCCTTGACAGTAGTCTATTGTCTCCGCTCTGGAGTCACTGTCTAGGCAGATCACTATCTGTGTAGATCACCGACTACGCATATCACCGGTTGCATCTGAGATTGCTGTCTCCGCTTCAAAATAGTGAGCTCCAAAATCTACAAAGACATTCAAAATTTGGTCTTTTGTAGGACCGTGAAACCATTCATCCTAAATCATTCATTTATTCAGTCAAAACCAGATTTTTCACATGACATGACTGGTTCCAAGAGAAGGTTAAGCTTCCACCACCTCCTATCTATAGAGAACAGATAGAAACTACTCACAAATCCAAATAATATCAACATATTGCCACATCAATCAAGAAAGAAATTGAGTATTGTGAGAAGATTGACAAGATCATGTACAAAAAAAAAATCTACAATTTCATGGCTAAGTACCCTATCAATCATGCCTTTGTCACCCTTGAGCAATATGATTAGACAACCTTCTTGTTTCTAAGATCAATTATTCCATTCTTCCATCATCGTCCAACATCATTCCTTCTCTTGGAGCATTAGATAAAATCCCTTCACAATCAAATCAACTCAATCCTTTTAGGTTGAAAGACCTTAATCAAAGTGTTACAAACCTTCATCCTCAAACAAACACAACATTTCTTGTAGACCATCAGTCCATCTCAAGTAATTCAAATCCCTTAGTGATGTCCCATTTTTCTTGAGATCACAAGTCCATCTTCAAGTAGAGCAGGTATCACTTAAAATCCTTTTGTGTTTGTATCATCACAAGGTTTTGTCATACTTAGGTTTTGTTCCAAGAACCTTTAAATCAATTATCGATCAATCAATCAATCCTTAATCAATCATCAATCAATCTAATCCAATCAAATCAAATCAAATCCAGAATCAAGATTTTTGCTCCATTTCATTTCAATCTTACACCTTCTTGTCTTCCATTTTTCTAATTCCACCATTGTATGGTAGTCACTCGATCCCTAGCTAGAAACATGAGACATGCAACACTCAACATCGCTACCTATGAAGAGAATCCTTTTGCCAGTCAATACTTTCAAGGCACTGAAGTACAAGCTAAGGAATTTCCCTAGGAAATTGAGTTAGTGGAATAAGAAGAACGACCTACCCAAGTGAACGACTTCCTTAGTGATCCATACAACTTAGAAATGGTTGAGAAATCCATTATGCAAAATAGTGGTGAAATATTCTTGAATATTATTCAAAATGGTGTTACAGTTCCCACTAACTTTGATGATACAATCCTTACCTAAAACGTCACCAAAACTATCATTGTCGCTATTGTAGCCATAGCTTCTACCTCAAATGCTACATCATCACGTGACACTGGTAAAGGACCTGTTAGCAAAACTTCTATGTCAATACCTACATCAACACCTATATCAACAACTACATCAACACCCCAATTGACACAAGAACAAATTCAACAAATCCTAAGTGCTTTTCCAAAAAATACTGCACACAATAGCACTCACGCGATGACAAATCAAGGAGAAAGTGCTAATGTCAACAACATAGGGAAGATTTCCATGTCTTTTCCTACATCATCTCTATTTCAAACAATAGGTATGAAGACATCCGCAACCAACACATCTAGAGCTTATCAATATATACCTCCTCCTATTGTTGGTATGACCTCCAAGGGATTTTCAGCTACACAATTGGGGGAGGCAGAGCTTATGTTCCACCATTTATTCCAAAGAATACTCAAACTTTTGCCCAACAATTTAATGAACTCAAAAGCATTGTACATGGTTTACAAATTGGGGGCAAAAAGGAGTTTTCTTTTGAAGAGATTTGTCCCTATCCATTGACAAGTCTATCACAATGCAACCATTTCCACCAAACTTTGAGATGCTTAAATTTGAGAAATACAAAGGTGAAACATGTCCTCTACAACATCTCAAAGAGTTTTACATTGCATGTCAAGAAGTTGCACATAATGAGAATTACCTAAAAAGACTCTTCACTAGGAGTCTTGGAGGCGCAACATTGGAATGGTTCATGGTCCTTCCTTATGGATCAATCTCTACTTTCTCTAATCTCATTGAGAAATTTTTTGGACAATATTCATATAACATTGAGTATTAAGAAACACTCAGCGATTTGTGCAATACTAAACAAAAGAATGGAGAAACTTTTGCTAGTTTCTTACAATGATGGAGACATATTGCAAATTGCATGCCATGGAAAATACCTGATAGTCACTTAATTGACATCTTCACAAAGAATTTGATCTTTGAGATGTCTTTCCAAATGAAAATGGCTTCACCTAACACCTTAGAATCCCTTGTAAAGAAGGGAAAATATATCAAAGATGGCCTTTTGCAAAGAGGTAGCATCAAACATTATACTCCTTCCAACAATGATAAACCAAAATTCTAGAGTAAAAACAAAGGAGTTGTCAATGATGGAGTGACTGATGCCAAGCATGTTCAAACTGTTCAAGCATCCAACAATAACAATCAAAACAATCGTAACACCAATCAGAATCAAAATCAGAATCACAACAACAATCAAAATCAGAATCAGAACAATCAAAATTAGAACAATTAGAATCAAAACAACAATCAACAACAACTACACAATCACATACTTGTTTCCTCGCAACAACTACAAAAAAAACATCAATAACAACAATAATGACAATCGATAATGGCAACAATTCATAGCATTATCAAAACCCCTATACGTGATCTTCAAACAACTTGTGGATCAAGGGATGATAATCTATCCAAATACTCAGCCTTTCGATGAGAATCAACCCAAGCCTGTTTAGTATAGAGATAATGAATATTGTGATTATCATCACATCAAAGGACATGATACCAAGAAATGCATGAAGCTCAGAAACTTTGTGCAAGATCTCATTGAGGATGGAAAAATTAAAGTTGAAGGTCAGAATGCATCCTCATCTAATGCAAAACTTAAACTCTACAATCACCCCTTCCCACCCTACAATCAAAAAAATGCATCAAACACAATCCCATATGATTACTCTACCAATACTAACACAGGCCATGATCAAACATGTGGGAGTCTAGAAGAAAATGATATCTTTGGATTTGATGCTCTCTGTGGCTGCATTGAAGAATCTAACACACATGTCAACACCATAATCCCCAAAGTTGTTGATAGTAATGCTACCACACATAGACCCAAAGTCACTATCCAAAATGCTGATAAACCTTCTACATCTGCAAACTCACTAGCTGCACTCTCTACCACTACTCGGCCTACCTTCGCTATGACCTATTGGCTCAGTTAGGAAAGACGCCTACACAAATATCCATTCTAGAGCTCCTAAAAACCTCACCAATCCATAAAGAAATCCTTCAAGATGCTCTAAATGAATCACGTTTCCTTGAGAATATCAATGCCACATAATTCCAAGCTATGATCAAGAACCTAGCTACACAAGACCATCTTGTCTTTACTGATAAGGACTTTCATGGTCCTAACCTTCATCATAATAAGTCCCTCCATATAGAAGGCAAAATCCAATCCACCAAAATAAAATAAGTCCTTATAGATGGTGGATCTGGCTTGAATTTGTGCACATTGAAGATGATTCGTAACATCAATCTTTCTGAGGACCTCCTAGATGTAGACAAGCAAATAACAATAAAGGCCTATGATGATAGAGAACAAGAAAGAAAGGGTTTGATCACACTACCCTTACAAGTGGGCCCAGCCCTAATTGAAACTATTTTCCATGTCCTGGATCTAGATCTACCTTATCATATCTTGCTGGGATGACCCTGGATACACGCTATCAAAGGTGTACCCTCTACTTATCATCAATGTCTCAAGTTCCCACATCATGGTAGAGAAATCACAATTCCTAGAGATCCTAAGCCCTTTCAATACTTCAAGAGATTGGAAGGCAAACAATCTAACTACTATCCATTGAATGAGTTTGGCCAATATTCTAATCAAGAAACCCATGTTTCAAACACTCCCTTAGTTCCATAAAAGACATCAAAAATACCAGCTGATCAATCCAAAGGAAAGGAAAAGGTTATTGAAGACAAGGCCTCTACATCTAAAGAAAAATACACCTTTATAGATCAAGGCATGGGAGAATATAAATTTGAAAGTGCTCTATGCATTTGGAAACTCCCTTTGTCTCCAAAGTCTTATGGAAGACCATCACCATTACCCCCCTCTAAAGACAAAGCACTCATGCATTTCAAGACAACCAATTTTGAACATTGGGGGTCCTTATCAAATGAACACATGGAATACAATGTCCTTGATTGGCTCTCCAATGATGAAGAAGAAAGACCCGTGACTTTCCCCAAAGGAAAATATACCAAGGTTACTCCCATTATTGAAATCATGGGATATCATGGTACTGGTCTTGGAGCTAATGAAACTGGTAAGAAGAAAATCATAATAGCCAATGGCTATCCTAAAGGACATGGATTGGGTTCCATAGAGACTAAGACTAACTTCACTAAGGATTATTGTTTAGCTGCTTCAGATTCAGACAATGAAGAAGAGTTCTTCGAAATTCCTTTCCACTATGTTGAATATGACCTTGATGAAAATAGACATGTCTTCACTATCACCCAAGCTGACCTTTCATCCCCTCATCTTCCCCTCAAAAACCCTCAAATAATTGACTAGGATTAGAAAGATTCACCACTAGCTTTGGAAATTTGTGATTCAGATGAGGCAGTTTTAGCCCTCTTTGGACTTAAGAATCTCTAAGAATATGAACATTAGATCCACTATAGTGAGCAAGCCTACTTCGATAGCTAGGTCAATTCTCTTAGTCGCAAAAATGATAATAAAGATAAAAATAAAAAAAATGAAAATACAGAAACATCCCTTGGTGAAAACCTCTTCCAGGCACCTTTGGATGAAGAAAAAGACAAAATAAAGAACTTGTCCTCTAGTGAAAACCTTTTTGAAGAGCTAGAGGAGGGAGAAGGTGAGTTGCCATTTATATCATCAAAACTAGAAGTATCCTCTATGGTTATCGAAGACACTATCCTGATCAATCTGGGTATGGAAGAGGATCCACACATCACTTACATTGTAGTTTCTCTCAGTGATCAAGAAAATAAAGACATGATAGAATTCCTTCATAAACATAAAATCAATTTTTCCTGGGCTTAAAAGGATATGTCGGGGCTCGATACAGATCTTTTCATGCACCATCTTGCTGTGGATCCCAGTGTGAAACCTATTAAACAAAAACTCTGCAAGATGCATCCACAAGTTGCACTGGCTGTCAAAGTAGAGCTTCAGAAAATGATGGATGCTAAAGTAGTGAGACCAATAGACTCTCCTGAATGGGTCTCCAATATTGTCCCAGTAGGAAAACCCACTGGAGACATTTGCATTTGCACTGATTTTAGAGACCTAAACCTTGCATGTCCTAAGGATGATTTCCCACTCCCAAATATTGACATTATAGTGGATTTGACTGCTGGAATGAGATTTTGTCCCTCATGGATGGCTTCTTTGGTTACAATCAAATTAGGATAGCACCAGAAGACCAAGAAAAAAATTAATTCACAACACCTTGGGGTACCTTCTATTATTAGGTGATGCCCTTTGGCCTTAAGAATGCCGACACCACATATCAAAGAGAAATGACTACTATCTTTCATAACCTTTTGCACATCATCATGGAAGACTATGTAGATGATCTTTTGGGAAAATCCAAGACATGATAATTAAACATTCCTATCCTCACTACTATCTTTGAGCGATTGGAGAAGTATAAGCTATGGCTAAATCCCAAGAACTATGTCTTTAGCGTGCAATCTGGTAAGCTGTTGGGATAAATTGTGTCATGGCATGGAATAGAAGTGGATCCAAAGAAATTAAAAGCAATCCTAGAGATGCCACCACCCAAAACATTGAAATAATTGTGTAGTTTACAAGGAAAACTACAATCAATCAAAAGATTCATGTCACAACTAGAAGATAAGGTGCATCCATTCTCTCATCTCCTATGCAAGAATGTCCAATTTCAATGGGATTGCTTATGTCAAAATGCATTTGAGAAACTAAAAGGCTATCTAGATAATCCACCTGTATTGGTACCACCGGTTGCTAGCTATCCTCTAATTTTGTATATATCTGCTATAGAGGTCGCGTTGTAGGCCCTTTTGGCATAATTAAATGATACCGGCAAAGAGAGAGAAATTTACTATCTCAGCAGGACTCTTATTGGTTATGAGTTGAAGTGTTCCCTAATTGAGAAAGCATGTTTAGCTATTGTTTTCTATACACAAACTACAAAAATATATGCTCAATCATAAGACTCATCTTGTTGCCAAAATTGATCCACTCAAATATCTCCTAGCACGTGCTTCTCTCATTGGTCATACAAAAAAATGGGTTATGATCCTTAGTGAATTTGACATTGTTTATGTGGATCACAAAGCTATCAAAGGAAAAGTAATTATAGATCAGCTAGTTGAAGCACCTGTTGACGGTAAACATCCATTGATCATAGATTTTCCAGATGAATCAGTCATCAATCTTTCCCTGAGTACCCCATGGAAACTTTATTTTGATGGATCCTTCACTCAAAAAGGACTGGGGACAGGAATCTTGTTTGTTACACCAAAATGGGATCTCATTCCTAAATCTTATAAATTACAATTTCCTTGTACCAACAACATTATAGAATATGAATCCCTTGTACTTGGACTCTGTCAGGCCATACAATGGAAGATTCTCAATTTGTTGGTGCTTGGTGATTCACAATTGGTTATTAAATAGGTTATGGATGAATATCAAACAAAGGATGACAAGTTGCTTCCCTATTGCCCTACATTTAAAGATCTCAAAATACATTTCAATGAATTGATCTTCCAACAGTTCCCCCACACAAACAACAAAGAAGTAGACACCATGCCTACTAATGGGTCCATGATCACCATGCCAGAACACAGTACGTGGTGTGAATTTCTTGTTGAGAATCTTATGGTCCCTACCTATGATAAACTAAATTATGAAATGGTGTGTGAAATTGCTGATCCTAATTCCCCATGGTACCAAGAAGTATATTCCTACCTATGTGATAGACATACCCCACTTACCTTAACCCCCAATCAACATAAAACCTTCATTTTCCGCACTTCCCGATACACAATCCTTGGTGATACCCTTTTTCAAAAGCATTTTGATGGAACTCTTTTAAGGTATCTAAATTTTTATGAAGCACAAATGTCCTTGGAGGATGTACATCAAGGAATCTATGGGGCTCACTCTAGTGGACTTACTTTGGCCAAAAATTTGTTATGCACTGGATATTACTGGCCTATAATGGAACAAGATGCTTGCAACTATGTGAAGAGGTGTGTGCCTTGTCAACAGCACGATGATTTAATACACACCCCCTCCTAATCCCTTCAGCCCATCATCACCCCTTGGCCCTTTTCCTGATGGGGTCTCGACCTTGTTGGCCAGATTTACCCTAATTCTTCCAATGGCCATAAATACATCCTTTCTACAACTAAGTACTTTACCAAGTGGGTCAAAGCTATTCCTCTTACCTACACCACTAGAAAATAGATTTTGAAGTTTATTTTGAACTATATTATCTGTCACTATGGAATTCCTCAAGACATTGTTACTGATAATGGAAGACCTTTCAAGAACAAGGATGTCACAGAGCTATGTAGGAAATTTAGAATTACTCACCATACCTCTTCCAAATAATTTCTGGAAGGAAATAGTCTAGCAGAGGCTACAAATAAAACCATCCTTAGAATCCTCAACAAAATAGTCGATGAAGCTGGCCGTGATTGGCACCTTCACCTCAATCCTGCCCTTTGGGCCTATCATACCTCAATTCAAATCACCAATAGAGCCACCCCCTTTTCCCTTGTTTATGGCATTGAGGCTATTATACCCATCGAAATTGAGCTCCCTTCCCCTAGAATTTCTCTCAAGAATCTGTTGTCTGAAGAAGAATATAGAGTTGCCCGCTTGCAAGAGCTAGAACTCCTTGATGAGAGATGCCTTAGTTCCCTAAACCACCTCCACATGTATCAAAATTTCCTTCGCCTTCAGTTCAATAAAAGGATTAAACCTTGTCAGTTTGAGGTTGGTGATCTTATCCTGCAGCACAATATGAAGAACCTCTAGAACCGTGAAAAGAAAGGAAAATTTGAACCTAACTGGTTGGGGCTCTTCATCATCATAGTAAAGTATGTCTCCAGCGCTTATCAGATTGCGTCACCAGAGGGAGATCTGATCCTTGATCCTATAAATATTGTACATCTCAAGTGCTTCTATGCTTGATCCTTCGGCAGTCCATTGTACAGCCAAAAACTATCAAACAATTTGATACACGCCCCCTCCCAATCCTTTCAGCCCACCATCACACCTTGGCCCTTTTCCTTACCCCCATTCCTCATGGTACCAAGAAGTATATTCCTACCTACGTGATGGATATACCCCACTTACCTTAACCCCCAATCAATGTAAAAGCTTCATTTTTTGCACTTCCCAATACACAATCCTTGGTGATACCCTTTCTCAAAAGAATTTTGATGGAACTCTTTTAAGGTGTCTGAATTTTGATGAAGCACAAACATCCTTGGAGGATGTACATCAAGGAATATTTGGGGCTCACTCTAGTGGACTTACTTTGGCCAAAAAGTTGTTACGCACTGGATATTACTGGCCTACAATGGAACAAGATGCTTACAACTATGTGAAGAGGTGTGTGCCTTGTCAGCAGCACGCTGATTTGATACATGCCCCCTCCCAATCCCTTTAGCCCACCATCACCCCTTGGCCCTTTTCCTGATGGGGTCTCGACCTTGTTGGCCAGATTTTCCCTAATTATTCCAATGGCCATAAATACATCCTTGCTACTATTGAGTACTTTACCAAGTGGGTCAAAGTTGTTCCTCTTACCTGCACCACTAGAAAATAGATTTTGAATTTCATTTTAAAATATATTATCTTTTCGCTATGGCATTCCTCAAGACATTGTTACTGATAATGGAGGACCTTTCAAGAAAAAGGATGTCATAGAGCTATGTAGGAAATTCAGTCCTCAATCTTTTCCCGAGTATCCCATGGAAACTTTATTTTGATGGATCCTTCACTCAAAAAGGATCGGGGGCAGGAATCTTGTTTGTTACACTAAAATGGGATCTCATTCCTAAATCTTATAAATTACAATTTCCTTGTACCAACAACATTATAGAATATGAATCCCTTGTACTTGGACTCCATTACAGCATACAATGGAAGATTCTCAATTTGTTGGTGCTTGGTGATTCACAATTGGTTATCAAATAGGTTATGGACAAATATAAAAAAAAAAGATGACAAGTTGCTTCCCTATCATCGTACAGTTGAAGATCTCAAAATGCATTTCACTAAATTGATCTTCCAATACATCCCCCTCACAAACATCAAAGAAGAAGATTCCATGCCTACTATTGGGTCCCTGATCACCATGCCAAAACATAGTACGCGGTGTGAATTTCTTGTTGAGAATCTTACGGTCTCTGCCTGTGATAAATCGAATTCTAAAATGGTGTGTGAAATTGCTGATCCTAATTCCCCATGGTACTAAGAAGTATATTCCTACATATGTGATGGACATACCCCACTTACCTTAACCCCCAATCAACATAAAACCTTCATTTTCCACACTTCCCGATACACAATCCTTGGTGATACCCTTTTTCAAAAGCATTTTGATGGAACTCTTTTAAGGTGTCTAAATTCTGATGAAGCACAAATGTCCTTAGAGGATGTACATCAAGGAATCTGTGGGGCTCACTCTAGTGGACTTACTTTGGCCAAAAAGTTGTTACGCACTGGATATTACTAGCCTACAATGGAACAAGATACTTACAACTATGTGAAGAGGTGTGTGCCTTGTCAGCAGCATGATGATTTGATACATGCCCCCTCCCAATCCCTTCAGCCCACCATCACCCCTTGTCCCTTTTCCTAATGGGGTCTCGACCTTGTTGGCCAGATTTTCCATAATTCTTCCAATGGCCATAAATACATCCTTGCTGCTACTGAGTACTTTACCAAGTGGGTCAAAGCTGTTCCTCTTACCTACACCACTAGAAAATAGATTTTGAAGTTCATTTTGAACTATCTTATTTGTCATTATGGCATTCCTCAAGACATTGTTACTGATAATGGAGGACCTTTCAAGAACAAGGATATCATAGAGCTATGTAGGAAATTTAGAATTACCCACTATAGACATCCAAAAATATTAATATTATTATTAACATTATTTTCCCTCTTATTCCTCTAACTATTTAATTCAATCAATTAAATAGTTTCATTTATCAATAGTTTAAACACTATTCTAATGTATTTTATTTAAATACATTTGCCTCCACAAAATCCCCTTTTAATAAATTTATATTTATTAAAATCCTCTATTTTCCTAATTCTTCTAAGCTATGATTTATTCAAATCTAACTTGAATTAAATCTAAACCCTAGCTAGGAACCTATTAATCCTACCCTACAACCTACCCTATTCCTACCCTACTCCCATTACCCCATTTCCTAAGCATGCTTCCACATCTAATTGTCCTCTAAATTATGTTTAATGGGTGACTCCTAACCTTTTTTAGGGCTAATGGAATGCTCACCCACATGGGTAATTTCTCTCCAAAATGGGCACCCATTCCTCTTAAATGCTCTCTTACAACTTTGTCCCCACCTTTGAATTATTGAGCCACTCAACATTAATGCCAATTTTGACTTAAAATTGGCCATCTTCTCAAAGCCATGTGTCTCCTATGTGGCTCTTATGTGGATGCCACATAAGTGCCACTTCATCCAAGCCTCTTCCTCTCTCCAAAAACTCTATAAATAGAGGCCTTCTCCTCTCATATTTTCATCTGTCTCAATTTGCATTGTTATCATTCTAGAATTTTCTTAGAGTTTTCATATTTGTTTTCATGCTAATGATCTTAGATGTTAGTTTCATGCTTTCAATTGTTTAAATCATCTTAGAAATCACATGCTAGGCTCTTAATTGGTTAATGAATCATATTTTTGATGTTAGTATATGCATATCACTTTCATCTTCATAGCTTAGATTATCATCTTGTAAGAAGATTTGAGACTAGTTACTCATACTAGCTCTTGAATCTCTCTTCTTTATCTCATAATCTTGCATTTGCATTTGGATCCATAATACTTGTGTGTTTGAGAGAGCACACTCACATCTAATCTAATAAGAAAATCAAAATGAGTAGAATAGGGTGCTTTGTTTACTCATTTTTAGCTTAATCTGATGTTATTTGGTGTCTTTTGTTGCTTGCTCAATCTCTTGCATGCTTTCTTGATATAATTCATGTTCTAACCTGCTAACGTTTGTATGTTTGAGCTTTCTCCCAACAGGTTGAAGGATTTCGTATACACATTCTGTCATGCCTGGTGGGACCCATGTCCCTAAAAACTCTAACTTCTTGTCTAATTCTTCCAAATCTTGTCAAAAATGCAGATCGACATCTCTGACTTACACACAAAGGTGTCTGTGCAAACGCTGGTTCTTCCTGAACCATCGTTTGGCATCTATGCAAACTGACGTCTTTGACCTGAAGTGACGTCTCTGCCTGATATTACAATTTTTAGAATCTACTGACCCTATTGCTCATTTGTGTTTCCTATTAATTTTTAGTATTTAGTCATTCTATTTTTTAGTAGAAGTCAGTTTTACAAGCAGTTATAATGGCAAAATTTCATTAAAAGGAACACTTTTTCTTGATAAATCATTAAGAAATAATGGTTTTTAAGGGGTTAGTTAGTTTCAACGTAGGTTTTTGGACACATTTGGAAGCTAATTAAGAAGAAAACATAACTTGTGTCATTTTTTGCTGCATTTTGTGTTTGCAGGTAAATCGGTGTCTATGAAAACACCGATTCATGAACTAGCATCTGCAATAACAGAATCAGTGTCTGCGTAAAATCGGCGTCTGCACTTTGTGAATTGGTGTCTGCGTATGGTATAACAAGTTTCTACCATTTTGGTATTTTCTGGTTATTTCACTGTCACTGTCATTGTTGAACTAGAATATAGAATTGGTGTCTGCACCCTAAACCAACGTCTGCGCTCAAAGATTATCCTTCAAACTACTAACTAGTTGTTTGTAGCACCACTTTTCAAAGATGCAAAACCAAACAAATACTCACATTTGACTTGTAGGTTTCCTTGATCCAAATCAACCAAACGATTATGTTTGTAATCTTTTCTAGGCACTTAGACTTAATTAGGAAGATCTTTTGTCTAATCCAAAGAAAGTGTTAGGGGATTATGATCTCTTCCCATTTAGGAAGATAAAAAACCTAGACACACCTACTTTGTGTTAAACAAATAGATCTTTGGAAGTAAACAACTTGTCTTGTGTGTTTGTGGAGAAAATGACGTTTGATAGGAGATTATGCTCTTTTCCCCTTGTGGGAAAATCAAAAATCTAGACCCTTCTTGTCGCCAATCCCATTTACTTCCAAATTTAATCCTTTAGTTGGGCCTTCCAGTTGAGAAAAAATCTCCCAGGAATGACCCACATTAGAATGAGGTGTAAGCCACACCACTCCAACTCACATAAATCAAATTTACTCCTTGGGGTTAAAGCCTCAGGAGTTGGTAAGCATCTGAGCTTATACTCGGCTCTCATCTAACTTAAGTGCGGCCTCATGGTCTCAATCATGTTTACATGACCACTTTTGTCAAGACGCTCTATGGGGCTATACGCCTGAATCGTTCTTGCGTAGAAATAGAGGATACAATTGAACGGAGATCCATACTAAACACTCTAGGCTTAGAAGCTATCCAAAACACCCCCGAAAGCTGATAATGCTTGTGCAAGGAAGATAGTAACTTCCCCAAGATCACTCATACACTCATGCCACCCTAAGCATTTGGAACCAGATAATATGGCATCATGACTGGAGCCATTGCGTGCTTGGTGATGACTGTATTATGATTATCTCTTGTGTGTGTGCCTAAGTTTACGAGAAAGTATTTTCATGCTATACCAAATTCCTTAGGTAGATTTTGTGCTTGAAGTGCTTGAAGAAATTGACAAATCCAAAACACAAACGATATCCAGTATTCAAATTTGTCATGTGCTTGTATCCTTCAAGGTTGCTTTGTCCCTTGTCAGATTGTTTTCAGACACATGCTTGTTATTTTCTGGTTTTGATTTTGTTGAATTTTGTTCTCGCCATTGAACAATCCTATTGAAAAATTAGAACACGATCAAGCTTTTTGCCAAAATATCAAAACACATGTCCTTTGGCAAACATTTCATTCTTTCATGAGATATGTCCTAAGAACCTCAAAATATTCATCGAAGATCAATATTTTCTTATAGGACATGACCGATTCCAAGAAACACAAGAAAGTGAAAACTTCGTTACTACCCGTGCAAAGAGAACAAAAGAACACAACCTGAGAAGCTAACAAGTACCAACACATAATTGATTCCATCCAACAAGAAATCCTTGCATGGGAGAAACTTGACAAAGTGATGTACAACAACAAAATTTCTCACTTCATGAGCAAATATCACCTAAACACTGCTTTTATTAGGCTCAAACAATATGACTAGCTGGTCCACCACAACAAATACACATTCCTCCTCTTCTTAAGCTCACTTAGTTTGTATTTTAGGACCTCCCTTAGGTTTCCATCTTTAGGAACACATCACACACTCATCCTAGCATGATTGTGCATCAACCAAATCAATCCTAATCAACATAGCATCATCTTAGTCATCATTCAAAGTGCCCCTGATCACATCCCTCACTTAGGTATTGCATACCCTTTTTGAGTTACTAAAACCTACATCCTAATCAAACCCTATCCTTGAAGGTCCTTAAACTAAGCATTGTTTTGGGATAATCCCTTTTGTCTTTTACAACCTCATCACCTTGATCAAAAGGTTGGTTTGCATTCACAAAGAATCTCATCCGCAAAAGACCATAAGTTTGTCTTAGGTAGATAATCACATCCACTTGATTCTACATTAGTAAAAGAAACCCTTGATCCTTGCATACATCAAGTCATCCTTAATACATAGAAGTGCATCCATCATCTTAAGCATATCCTAATCCTAGTGTCATCATCCTTAGTCTCCTAGGTGCATCCTTGCATACATCTTGCATTTCATATTCCTATAGCATAATAATTTCATGCCACCTATCACACGAGCCTTTAAGAAGAGGAAGAACATGGATCCTAATCTTGCTGCTAGCTCATCTAATCCTACGACTGAGAACACCAACACCATGGTCACTTATGCACCTTAGCCTAATGGTCAAGTTGAACATATCTAGGTAGACACTAATGAAACTCCTACTCTAAGTGTCGTGGAAACTTTTATCAATCATCCAACGCTTGCCCACATGGTAAATGACATGAGTGGACATAACAAAAACCAGGTACTCTTGGACATCCAACAACAAGGAATTCAACTTCCACCTTGGATTATACCCACACTTGTCACACGACCCATGGAACCTCTAGGGTAATGTCCTTATCCCACCAGAAATGAAGTGTTTGATCCACTATAATGATCCCTACAAGTAGGAACTCTTCTTGTGCAAGTCATTCATCCCTCCATTCCACCTACAATCATACACACAACACCTACACCTACCTTGGGATTCTTGCCTCTTGAAACCACACCAGCAGTGCAAACAATACCCCCTATCACTATGCAAATACCTCCACAAACCACAGTCGCTCCTCTTTCACAAGCAAACCCAACATTTGTTGCAAACTTTCCACCACCACCACCAGTTAGCACACAACAAACCACCATTCCATCTATTCCTACTCAACCTGTTCAAAGTGCTACAACCAGTTCACAACATCAAAGCACCCAAGTATCCATGCCTATTCTGCCTTTCTTCACCATAGGCATGCCACCTACCAATGCATATAACCAACCCTTATTTTTGCTAGGGTCCTCTTTTCCCGCTCCACCAGCAACACAACCACAAAAAATGCTAGTGGTTCCACCTCAAAAATTGTTCACCCAAAATCCTCCCACATTGCAACCATCCACGAATCCCTTTGTCATACCCCAAATTCCCATCCAACCTATCCAACAGCAACAACAACAACCTATCCAGCAACAACCTATCTAGCAACAACCTATCCAATAGCAACCTATCCAACAACAACCCACCTAGCAGCAACCTATCCAACAAAAACCTATCCAATAGAAGAAAATCACCAACCCATTCATATCACAAGCGCAACAATAGCCAATCAACCCTTCATAGTTGCACAGTCTACTTCTCAAACTACACAACAACCACAACCACAAACGCAAGGGCAAATCCCTTCATGGCAAAACCAATGCAACAGTTTGCTATTCCTTTTATCCAACCCATGCAACAACATCAAACTCATCCCACCAGTTACATAGCCATGTCATCTTCCACTGCATCACAAAAAATTCCCCCTCCACAACAAGTTATCACTAGGGGCATTCTGCCACAAAGCACCTATGTGGGTATGCAACAAGCTCATCCTGCCTATCCAACACCGCAACAAATCCAAACATATTTCCAACAGTTGCAGCAATCTTATCAGACACCAACACCTCCTCCATTGTAGTATTCCACTCAACCCCAGTTTACACCACAACAACCTATACACGGTGACCAGCAACCACCCTACCAAACACCACAATACCCCCCACAAAATCCTCCATATTCGCTATTTGATCCATATCAAGCACAGGGGAATCCAACAATTACGATCAACAATCCTCCCCCACAACTTAATCATGAATGGGAGGAAATGAAGAATGCTCTCAAAGAGGTAAAAGATGGGATAGAAGCCAAAACATTCAAGTTCGAAGAAGTATGTCCATATCCATTTGACCAATCCATCACTGCTATATCCTTCCCCAAACACTTTGAGACTCCAAAATTTGATAAATATCAGAGGAAGGGTGATCCTATGAGTCACATAAAATAATTCTACATGGCATGCCAAGAACTGGCCTATAGTGATAACTTTCTCATGAGACTATTTCCCAAGAGCTTAGGAGGCACTGCCCTTGAATGGTTTTATAAAATCCCTTATGACATAGCCTCTACTTTCGCAGAGTTATCCAAAATTTTTATGGCCCAATATGCACATAACATTGAAAATGAACTCTCACTCCTTGACCTATGCAATTCCAAACAAAAGGGAGGAGAGAGCTTGGTTGATTATATTCAGCACTGGCAAGGGCTTACCACAAGGTTCTCTTACCAACCCTCAGAACAACATCTTATCAAGATTTTCATTAACAACCTTCATCCTAAGCTTGCTTATCATATGCGCATGAATTGTATAGAAACTTATCATGATATCAGGATCAAAGGTATGGATCTTGAATGACGCCTTGTAGAAGAAGGAATGATTAAACCTTACAAAGAATCCCAGCCTGACAAGCATCACAATGACCAATCATGATACTGGAACAAGAACAAGAACGTGGTCACAGATGGAGCCACTGACACCAAACATGTTCAGATTGTGGTAGCTAGTCCTAATGTGCCAACCCAGACTTATCAACAAACACCAGTAATGTATCCACAACCTCCTCACATGTATCAGCAACCCACTCTCACGTATCCTCAACCACAGTATCACCAAAACATGCACCCTCAAGGCACACCCATATATCCTCCTCTAGGGATAGCCCATCAACACAACTATCAAGGTCCTATGAATCATACAAATGCTATCTCAGTTCCTTATGGACAACAAAGACCTCATGCTTCAAATGCACCACAATGTATGTTTACCCCTTTGGGTGAACCTATCAATGTCATCTTCCGCAAGCTGGTCCAAGCAAACCAAGTCATATATCCTAAAACATAGCCATTTGATGACTCAACTCCTAAGCCTGCTTGGTATAAAGATAATGAGTACTGTGAATACCACCGTGTTAAGGGACATACCACTCTTAAATGCATGAAACTAAAACATTATATCCAAGATCTCATTGACCATAAGGAGATTGAAGTGGATTCCCCTGCTCAATCATCACCAAATGCAGGCCTAAAAATTTATCAGAATGCATTCCCTAAACACACTTCCGGTATAGGTCCAGGCAATCCTACTCGTCCTCTAATCAAGGAAAGGGTAAATAAGTAGAAAATGCTGATCAAAAAGATTATACCAATGCTTATATCAATTATGATAATCTCATCGGCTGCATATCTCAAGTTCAGTCCTAAGTCAATGTCATCCATGTTAGAGGTGCTGATAACCAATGTGCAATCAACACTTGAAGAGGTAGGATAATAGTTGTAGGTGCTGGTCCCACCCTAGTTGTCGGGACCCAATATAACATTTTGGAAGACCTAGGGAATACTCCAGCCCAAATTTCCATTCTGGATCTTTTTTGCACATCACCCACCTATCAAGAGATCCTCAATAAAGCCTTGCAAGAATCCCGTGTTCCCAGCGACATCAACCTCACTAAGTTCCAAAACCTTGTCGGACACTTGTCTACATCCTGTGGGGTCTCCTTTAGACTAAAAAATATCCCCTCTGATGAAACTGATCACAATATCCCACTTCGTATCGCTGTCATGGTTAAAATTTTTGCCATCAAATGGGTCATGATAGATAATGGATCAGCCCTAAATCTGTGTACTCTAAAATTCATAAAATAGTTGGGCTGCACTAAGGCTGATATCACTAATGATGTCATCACCATAAAATCACATGACAACCTAGAGTGTACTTCTGAAGGCACCATTATCTTACCCATTCAAGTGGGTCCAGTTATCTAGGAGACATTATGTCATGTTGTTGATCTTGACCTTCCCTACAACATCCTCCTCAGATGCCCATGGATTAATTCTTTGCAAGCCGTCCCATCCACCTACCATTAGTGCATCAATTTCCCATACAAAGGCACTGAGATCACCATCTGTGCAGATCCCAAGCCCTTCACATAATGCAATGCGTTGGAGACATCCTTTCTACATTCCACTCATTGTCCTGGGATTGATATTGGCTCCTTTATCGCTATCTCATCTCGACCCCATTCAGATCCAAAGACAATCCTCTCCTCCACCTTATCCATGGTCAAGATCAACAATAGAGGATGCGGTGAGTACACTTTATCTAATGCCTTAACAGTTGGAGCATTTCCTATTGATCCACACACTCAAGGTCGCCGACCTAATTTAAGAAAAAAAAAATCAAAAACAACCAGGACACTACAATTTGGGCCTACCACTTTTGTATCACAAGGTACTTCAGTTGGCCAGGAAATGGAACCAAACATCAATCAATGGATATATAAGGATCCACCACCCCAGGACACAAGTTGGCTCCATTACTTCAAAGATAAGTACCCCACAACACACAAATTGGTGACAGAAAAATGGAATTATCAAGGAGGTGGCCTTGGTTATAAAGAGCAAGGGATGAAAGATCCCATTGTCCCTGCCTGACTAGAAAAGCACCTAGGCCTTGGTATGGGCTCTAACATGACTGGGGGCACCAAAGAGTTCATCAATTATTCCTCTTGTAAACCCTTGGGTGAAATTGCTGACATTAAATATATCCCGAAAGAGAAAATTGTGAGAGCTTATGATGATGTTTTTGATGATGAAACCTTCCTAGGCAATGTTGTCTTGCAAAAAATTTCCATCCTCTTCATTGAACTCCCCCTTCGCCATCTTGAACTCATAGATTGCGACCAACCAAGTGTCGTACATGTTGACAAGTTCCAAAGTGAGGACATGCTCCTAAGCTTTGTGGGAGAAATCGAGCAAAGCAGTGACTGGGGCCAACACTCAGCATATGTCTACAAGCTAGAGCCAAAGGCATACTTTGGGGAAGAGGAGAACTTTAGCCGCAAAAGTGATACAGAAAATCAAAATAGATCTTCTAGTGAAAACCCCTCTAGGGCGCTATCTAATCATAAAAAAGTAAAAATAAAGGATGTATCCCATGGTGAAAACCTCTCTGAGGTGCCAGAGGATGAAGATTATCCTCTTCCTCTTATCTGAGATTATAGGCCTGAACAGTCATCGATTATCATTGAAGAAACAAAACCTGTTAACCTGGGTACCAAGGAAAATCCTGCCATCACATATATAGCAGCATCTTTGTCTAAAGCAGAAGAAAGTGATCTTATCACTTTATTAAAAGAACCCATCGACAAGTTTTCATGGTCTTACTCTCACATGCCTGGTGATAAGGCTAAATTATTGCCTTTGTTTTCTATAATTTTAATACTTTGTTCTAGCTTTTGTTAAAACATTTGAGAGTCTAACCAGCCAAAAACTAGTGATAAAGTCCAAAAAGAACTGATAAACCATGGGTAGATGTTTATGACATATTTTGCTAATATTATACATATAGTGCAGTATTTCATAAAACTATCAGAATCTATGTTCTAATATTTGGATATTTAATTTGATTAAGCTTGTTGCATGAATATTTCTGTATCATAACTAACTTGACAGGAGAGAAAGTGGCTGGAGAGTGGTCGACAACATTCATGGAGGACTGTTGAGGACCAGCTACGATGGAGTGATCATCACAACACCAGGAAACATGGCTGCTACAATGGAGCCATTATTATAGGATATGGGGATGTAGTGTGCCTATATTCCCTCTGCACTTCATTATGTTGAATTGGTCACCTGAGCTTTACTACCCACGCCATGGGCTATTGTTTTTCCATCTTCTTCTCCGACATGTTTTCAGAAAGATAGTTTCTTTTCTATTTTTGTAATAAATTTTTGATCCTGTATTTATATAGGGATTGGACCGATAGTTAGAGATAGCTAGGAAAAATGAAAGATAGAAGTTTTTTAAAGGGAACTGTTGTATCTTGCAACAATCTATTTTCAAGTTCCATGTCTTGTTTTTATGTAATGAGTTTTTGAAATGCAATGAAATAGTTCTTGGTTTACATTTTGTGTTCATAGTTTAGCAGAAACTGACCAAGGGGGCCCACTTGGGAGGTGGAATAGGTTAGAATAGAATAGATTTCATTTCTAGCATTTCTAGCATTTCTAGTTTTTTAGATAGAAGTTACAATTTCTTCCTGTAGCATCGCAACATGTGAGTGTTCCTGCAGCATCTGCAAGAATAGTTATAATGGATGTTTTAGGTTGAAATCATAGGTTTCAATAGAGTTTTAGTTTATAGCATTCATTCTAGTAAGAAGATAAATGTATTCTTTCCTGCAACACTAGTGTAGGTTTCTTTTATGCATTTTTACCTTCCTATAGCATAAGCTAAATGACTCCTTAAGGAACCTAGTGCACATATCATGCCGACCATTTCAAGTATACATCCCTAGGTTGACAAGTTAAATGCACCTCATAATAGGAAAAGTAGTCCTTATATTGAATGAACCATTCCTAAGAAAGGCCTTGAACGTGATTATTATACACCTATTGTGAGGCGGTTCATTTTTGGCGTCGCTGCCGGGGATGGTGTCAAGATAGGAACATTTTCGAGTCATTTTTTCATTCCTAGATTAGTTTTTAGATTTTTCTTTTTAAAAATTGCTTCACAAGTGTGAAGAATTCAATTGCATGCATCGAAGAGAAAGGCGATGAGATGAATATGGCAGATTTCTCCTAGCAGAGCCTGCTAATTTGAACGAGGAAGTTGAAGAAGTTGAGTTACCCTTTGAGGACGCAAGCCCAACTTTCCTGTAGCATCTTCCTCTAGGGTAGAACCATTTGATGTCAGTGGCTTCTGACCTTTTGCAGAAATCATGGCTACCTTGTTAGATAATTCTAGCCCAAATCCACCTAACGTTAATAATCTAGTAGCCAATGCTCCTTTCCAACAGCAACCCCACAATACAATACCTCCAGTAATGGCACATCCTACTTTCCCATTTCCTCTCCCAAGTCTTATAATCAATGCTAATCTCAAGAATATACCCACAACTGCTCTCCCAAAGTTTTATGGACTTATAACTAAGGATCTTGACACTTTCTTGTTTGAGTTTGACATACTGTGTCAAAGTTTTGACTATAATATTGATGCCCATAAGCTCAAGTTGTTTGTGGCAACAATAAAAGAGCCATCATTACGATGGTTCATGGGCTTAGGAGCCAATGTAGTAGGTGTAGACGTCCAAAATCATCCTTATATTAATTTAATTAATATTCCCATAACATTATAGTTAATTTTAATTAGTTATATTTGTTATATTTTTCTATCCATTTAATTAAATTTATTTAATTAAATATGATTCATCTCCCTTAGTATTTAAATTTAATTTAAATACCTTTTAATGTATTGAATCCTATTTAATACATTATCCCTCATTAATCCCCTCTAAATAAATTTTTAATTTATTTATTCCTTCACATGACTTATATTATACTAAACCACAATTAATCTAAATTAATTTAGATTAAGCTAATTTGAACCTAGATCCTACCTTACCTCACATCACTCTCACCAAATAAACTTATTTATTAATTAACTAAGGTTAATTAAGCTAATTTCTTGATTCCTACAACAATTAGTCC
>MU224009.1:384925-396383 GCA_018584345.1 Thuja plicata
GCCTGAGAAGTGAGTGCATATGTAAGGAGGAGCCCGTGCTTCCAAGCTTCTAAGTTATCCGCTAAGAGTAAGCATAGCTAAACTTTGGTTCAAGTGGGGATTCAACAGATATTGTCCTGGCTATCCTGGGATTGTAATGTGCTTGTTCATATACTACAAACATTCTTTTTAATGTGTTTTGCATGGGTGTATCACTTGAACAATCAAAACTATCATCAAAACACTCAAACCGTCAATCTTGAATAGGTTCAAAACAATCTGTAAACTGAACTATTTGACGGAAAATAGCATAATTTCATCTTGGAAAATACAAACTGGTCTTAACAGTATGAATCTGTAAATGTACTTTTTTCAACATTTGCATACTTTTGCGCAAAGTTTGCAGAACTTCGCACGATTCAGTGAAAATCTTCGCGTGATTCAGAACTCTCTTTCGCGCGACATTCGGCAACAGTGCCACTTTTTTTTCAGTCATTTTATTGTCTTCTGGTGCCTTTCTTCGCGTGAAGCAAGCATTTCTTCATGCGACATGGTGAGAATCTTCGCGCGACATAGCATATCATCGCGCAAAACTGTAGTCTTTTGTCAAAATAGCGAGCTTAAATCTGCCAATCAGTCATTCTTCTATCAAATCTGGTCTCTAATATGGGTCTGTCTTTCTGCCATCTATCTTCACATAGTCAAAAACTTAGTTTCTTAGGTTGAGAACTACGTGATTCTTGCTTAAACTAGTCTTGTCTCATGTCCTATTGATCTCTTTCATTTGTGTCGTCATGCCTTGTGTCGTAATAGTCATCTCTTGGCTTGTTTTAGCCTCATCTTAGACGATTTGCACCAAGGATACTTCACCTTTTGGCACTTTTGTGCAATCTTTGAGATAGTTCCAAGTTTGATCCTAGTTCACTTTCCTTGTTCAAAACTTTTTCTATGACTGTCACAACTCGAAGTGGCAAAACATTTCCTTCAATCAATCAATACGAATCTATACTTTCCACACGATTATTGGCTACATCTAGTGAGGAATCATCTCGATCTCCTTCCCCAGTACGATGACCTTCTAGTAAACGGTCATTTCCTGTGGATCTTAGTAAGGTTTGAAATCCTTTAGTCCAAGAAGACTCAAATTCAGAGAGCACTCAATATTTTCATACCAAGTCTTTACATCTTGAATCCTTGTATTCTAGCAAGATGGCAGATCATAACCAATTAGGAGGTGAAGTTAGTGGAACTGATCCTTTTAAAACTTGGGGTAAGTCCCATTCTGAAGACCCCCCTAATGATGTAGAAGTTGAAATCACTCAAGAAGATATTGCAAGAGCTCGTTCTAACAAATATTTCCATAAAATTATGAGAATTCTACTAGCTGAAGAAAAAGAAAAATACATTCTTGAACTAGCCAATCAAGGGGCTAAGTTACCTTCTGATTATGCTGTAGAAACACTTGTTGAGAAAGAGGAAGAAACTAAAATTTCCCACTTGTGAAAAGAAATGAAAACTATGAGAGAGAAACTCTCTCAACTCTTGAAAGAAAAAGAGAAACCTGTCACACAATTCACATTGAAAAGTATCTGTCCTTTCCCATTTGATAAAATTCTTCACATGCCTCCTTTTTTCAAAGGAGTTGAACTTCCTAAATATGACAAATACTTGGGTACATCTGACCCTCAAGACCATTTGAGAGAATTTGGTGCTCTCTCCATGGAGTTCATGCATGACAAAACCTATCTTATGCATCTTTTCCCACGTATTTTGGGAGGATCAGCTATGGAATGGTTCTCTAGACTACCAGCTGGCATCAAGAACTTTGATGAAATTGCCAATTTGTTTCTACAACATTATTCTCACAATATCCAACATTCGGTTCATATTCGAGATCTTTGCAACTTGAAAAAAAATAATGGGGAATCCTTCTTGACATTTCTCCAAAGATGGAGACAACTCTATACATGATATTCCCGCAAAATACCTGAATCTGAAAAGTTGGACATCTTTCTCGATAATCTTCTCCCCAACTTTGGGTATCAAGTACAGCTACAAGGTCCTTTAACCTTTGATGACATGATTAAACAAACTATAAGAATTGAGACATTTATGATCAAGAAAGGAGAATTGACCTTACACAAGGAAAATAAACAAGGATCTTCTTCCTCAAGAAAAGATAAATCCAAATTTCCCAACAAGAACCAAAATGGTGTGAATGATGGTGTTGTAGACAATGTGACTGCTAATCCTTCCAAGGCTGCCTTTAATCTCACTACCACGATGCAAGTGGCCAAAGCCACTGAACAAGCTGTGGCAGCATCCAAACCAAGCACTTCATGATTTTCTGGACCTAAGCCTTGGGCTCCTAGACCCAAGCAAGAATTCACACCTTTAGGAGAACCTCTCAAGGCAGTTTACAAGACTCTTGTAGACAACAATTTTCTTACTCCATTGGCTAATCCGCGACCTTTTGATCCACAACCAAGACCTCATTGGTGGAATGAATCTTCTTATTGTGATTTTAACCAAAACAATGGTCATAACGTATCTTCTTGTCAAAAATTGCGGCATGTAATCCAGGATCTCATTGATAGTGAAGTCATTGCTGTGGGGAATCATAACAAAAATTCTGATCACCAAGCTTTCAAAGACCCATTTCCTCCTCATGGAAAAGGTGAATCGTCTAAAGGAAAAAATATCGATGCTAAGGTCAACTATACTTACACCAATAATGATAATGTCATTAATATGGTTGAACCTATTGACACTGAATATTGTAATGTCATCATTCTTAAGGGAAAGGAAGATATGTCCAAGTCCAAAACACCTTTCATTTTATGAGGACCTACACCTCAATCTTCTGAACAAGGACGGTCTCAAGTGAGTGCTAATGTTGTTAATCAATCTCGTGCTAAAATCATTCTTAAAGGCCCTGAGCCTTCTATACCTACATCAACTCAACCTTCAGATAAGGCTAAGGTTGACCCTGTTACTAAGAATCCCAAAGTGGGTTCCTTATCTAATGCTGCCAATTACAGCATTCTTGATCAATTGCAACGTACTAATGCTCAGATAACTATTTTTGAGCTCTTAAAAATCTCCCCTGCTCATAGGGAAATTCTGGACAAATCCCTCATTGAGGCAAATGTCCCAAAAGATCTTTATCTCGACCAGTTTTAATCTATGGTAGGTCACTTGACCTCCCCACATTACTTGTCTTTCTCTGAGGAAGATTACCATTCTTTGAGTCACCCGCATAATAATCCCCTGCACATTGAAGTCATGATTGGTCCCAAACTTGTTCGCCGTGTTCTCATAGATAACGGTGCTGGCCTAAATATTTGCTCTGCTAGTTTCCTCATTGAGTTAGGCTATGGCGAAGACCGCATTGATGCTCACAAAAAGATAACCATTAAAGCTTATGATGAAGAGGAACGTAAATCCAAGGGTTTAGTTGTTTTTCCCATTAGAGTTGGTCCAGTTGAACATGATGTTATCTGTCAAGTGCTTGATATCCCTTTGGCATACAACATCTTACTAGGAAGACCATGGATTCATGAAATGCAAGCTATCCCTTCTACATATCATCAGTGCATCAAGTTCCCTTTTCAAGGCTCTGAGGTGACTATACCCACGAACACACGCTATGATTGCAATGCTCTCACTAAAACTGCTGACATTCTTGTGCCTACTAATAGGGAATCTATTGAAATCCTTGAAGATAAACTAAAAGAAATGGAAAAAAACTTGACTCTCAAAGAAACTGATATGGGAGGATATCAGATTGGACCTGTATTATCCACCACATCTTTGCCTTTGTCTCCCCGTTCTTTTGGGAGACCTTCTGAGAAAACTAAGCCTTCTATGGCTTCCCCTCCAATGAAGTATGGTGGGACTTTTGTACAAGCCACCGTACCATTAGAAGAAGAAGCTGAAGAAAGAGCCATCAAGGCTTGGATTTACAAAGGAGAAGACAACTCTAAAAGCATTCCTCCTTATGACATGCAAACTGAGAATTATGGCAAGGGCTTATCTATTATGCAACACTTCAGCTATAAAGGGGATGGCCCCATAGGTGCAAATCATAAAGGTTTGATTGCACCACTTGAAGATACTGGCTGCAAGACACATGAATCTATGGGTATAGGCTTCCAAAAACTCACATTCCAATTGGGAATAAATAAGTTTGTACCTAGAGAAGACAAGAAAACAATCTTAGAGGAAACTCCTCAAATTGCAGAACTTGAAGACAGCTCCGATGAGGATACATTTCCTTACCCTATTCCACCAGACCTGGCTACATTCTTTGTTGAACCAAACAATTTTGTGCCACGTGTCAGTACTCTAGATACTGATATTGATTCTGACTCTGCTACCTCCATTTCTCCATTAACTTATGAAGAATGGAAATACATATATACTCTGAATCCTAGTCATCAGAATGATTTATTCATACCACCGCATTTTCAAGAGTGGTTTGATCAAGAATGCCATCCACTTCTCCTTACACAAGAGGCAAGTGATGATACAAACACTACAGAGATATCTGAGTCTACAGGTATTCATTAGACCATAGCAGAAGTTCTAGGCATATCTCATCCCAACTGGGGGCAAAGAGTTGACTTTACTCATGTCCTAGACATGAGAGCTAACAATGAAATGGACTCTCATGAATATGAGTTTGACAGCTTATCCTATGCCACTTCTGATAGAGATGCGGATACAACAAATGCATATGAAAACCTCCTCAAAGTAGGTGAACGGTCTAGTGTAGGGCCACATGAGGCTGACTCTCTTGGTTTTGGCATGTCATCTACTATGGTTGTTAGGGATCAAAGGAATTCTAATATACCTTTGGAAGAGATCGCTTTAGGTCTCAACTTACTTGTACATGCCTTTGATGACTATACCGTGAACGCACTTAAACCTGTCGCTCCCCTTTCACTCCGCCATCCTGAGCTTATAGAGTGGAACTCCACTTCCCCATCCAATGAAGTCCTTATGTACCAGAATGATTATGCTCTTGCTTGTTACCTACACATCGTCGAACCTATAACATCTCCTACCAGCAAATAAAGTGTCAACATGACTGAGGCTGATATCAAGTATCTTAGTCACAAAATAAAAAGAAGAAAAAATAAGCGCTCTGATGGTGAAAACCACCTGGTGGCAGTATTAGAGATGAAAATAGTCAAAATAAATGACGTATCCGAGGGTGAAACCTCTCTGAGGCGCCTGAAGATGAGATACTTGATGCGCTTCCTAGTCATTTTTAGGAAAGATCATCTGTCCTTATTGAACCGACTCAACCTATCAACTTGGGTACAGAGGTAGAACCACAGATCATTCACTTGGCACAATCCTTATCAGCGGCTGAAAGAGAGGAATTCATCACATTCTTCAGAAAGAAAAAGATTAACTTTGCATGGAAGTATTCAGATATGCCTGGATTAGACCCTAACCTAATCATGCATCATCTATCCATCACACCAGGTGTTAAGCCTATCAAGCATAAACTTCACAAGATGCATCCACACGTAGCTCTATTGGTTAAAGCTGAGTTAGAGAAATTGCTCAAAGTAGTGTTTATCAGAGTCATTGACTATGCAGAATGGATCTCAAATATTGTTCCAGTGTCCAAACATGACAAATCTATCAGAGTATGCATCGACTTTAGAGACCTAAACTTGGCGTGTCCGAAGGATGATTTCCCATTACCAAACATTGATATGATTGTAGATATGACAGCTAGATATGAAATGTACTCATTAATGGATGGTTTCTATGGTTATAACCAGATAAAGATTGCACCAGAGGACCAAGAGAAAACAACTTTTTCATGTGCTTGGGGCACCTTCTGTTGGAATGTCATGCCATTCGAACTCAAATATTCCGGAGCTACATATCAGAGAGCAGTTACCACTATATTCCATGATATGATGCATAGAACTATGGAGAATTACGTGGATGACACTTTGGCTAAGAGTATGCATCGCAACAAACATCTTTCTAATCTGGGACCTATCCTAGACCGCATGGAACAGTTCAGTCTCAAACTTAATCCTAAGAAATGCGCCTTTGGCGTAACATCTGGTAAGCTACTTGGCTATATCATATCTACCAAGGGCATTGAAGTAGATCCTACAAAGGTACAAGCTATTATGGAAATTTTGCCACCTAAGAATATCAGACAAATGAGAGGACTTCAGGTCGCCTACAGTCTATCCAGCGTTTCATCTCTCAACTGGTGGATGAGTCAACCATTTACCAAGACTCTACACAAAGGTGTGACTTACCATTGGAATAAAGAATGTGATGAAGGGTTCACACAAATAAAGCAATATCTTGCTAACCCGCCTATCTTGATGCCTCCCATTCATGGGAAGCCACTTATACTTTACATATCTACTACAGACACATCATTGGGTATCTTATTGGCTCAGGAAGATCAGCACAAGAAAGAAAGAGCTATTTATTACATTAGTCAAACTTTGGTCTCCTATGAAACAAAATACTCTGCTATAGAAAAAGCTTGCCTTGCAGTAGTGTTTGCCTCACAAAAATTGTGACACTATATGCTGGCTCATACTACGCGTTTGGTTGCTAAGATTGACCCTCTAAAGTACTTGCTCAGTAAAGCTACCCTCACAGGTAGACTAGCTAAATGGGTTATGATTCTCAGTGAGTTCGATATTGAGTATGTTGAAAGAAAAGCTATTAAGGGCCAAGCAATAGCAGATCAGTTGGCGGAAGCACCTCTTGTCGATCATCAACCATTACATATTGAATTTCCAGATGAGTCCATATTCCTGCTTACACATCGCTCGTGGACTATGTTCTTCGATTGTTCATTTACCCAACAGGGGTCAGGTGCTGGGATCCTATTTATTACACCTCAAAGATACTCATTACCAAAAGCATACAAAATGTTGTTTCCTTGTACGAATAACATTGCTGAGTATGAAGATCTCATCAATGGTATGAAGATTGCCCTAGAGTGGCGCGTGGATGAACTGAATATTCTTGGAGATTCTCAATCGGTCATCAATCAGGTTAATGATGTCTATTAGACAAGAGATGATAAGTTGATACCCTACAAATGGATGGTTGATGATCTTAAACAATATTTCACTCACATCACATTTTCACAGGTTCTGAGGACAGATAACAAAGCAGCAGATGCCATGGCTACTCTTGCCTCTATGCTGGAAATGCCTAAAAATGATTTCTAACATTAATTCCTAGTGGAGACGTTATGCTACCCAGCCTATGACTCCCCTCACTCCCGAATGATCTGTTCTATCATAGGACATGACTCATCCTGCTACCACCATATATTCTCCTACCTACATGACCAGATCATTCCAAACACTTACTCCTAGAATGAGAAACGTCACCTGATCTGCAATGCTTCACGGTTCATCATCATTGCTAATGACTTGTATAGACGTGGTCTAGATGGTAGCCTCCTTAGGTGTTTAGAACCTGATGAGTCCAAACAAGCGTTAGTAGAGGTGCACAAAGGCATATGTAGGTCACATTCTAATGGCCTGACATTGGCCCACAAACTTATTAGAGCTGGTTACTACTGGCCAGATATGGAAAAAGAAGCAACGTAGTTTGCCAAAACCTGCAAACAATGTCAATTACATGGAAACTTGATTCATGCTCCAGCCAAGGAGCTGATTCCATTTATTATTTTCTATCCATTTCAGTAATGGGCCTTTGATTTGGTGGGTCAGATCTACCCATCGTCCTCTAACGGACATAAGTATATCATTACAGCTACGGATTATTTTACTAAATGGGTGGAGGCAGTTCCTCTCACCGTTGCCAGTGGCAAGACAGTAGCAATGTTTATTCTTAATTACATCATCTGCAGGCATGGTTTACCCTTAGTGATTATCACAGATAATGGGGGACAGTTTAAAAATAAGGATTTGACAGAACTTTTCTCTAAGTTCAAAATTACTCAACATTGGTCTTCCATCTATTATCCTCAAGGTAATGGACAAGCGGAAGCTTCCAAAAAAACAATCCTTAAGATCCTACATCACACAATACATAAATTCAAATGAGACTGGCATCTCTAGATCAATCCAACTCTTTTGGCATACAGGACCAGTATTAGAACACCAACAGGAGCTACACCCTATGCATTGGTTTATGGGGCAGATGCAGTGTTACCTATTGAGGTCGAGATTCCTTCTTTGCAAGTCTCTTTGAAGGGCCTCATCACTGATGAAGATACTAGAATATCTCGGCTACAAGAGTTGGAATTACTTGATGAACATCGCCAAGTGGCGTTTGATCACCTGAGAGCATATCAAAAGAGGATGTCTAAAAGTTATAATAAGAAGGTCTGACCAAGAGACTTCCAAGAAGGTGATCTTGTTCTGAGAGAGAACCCTAAAAATTAGCAACATCGGGTCCAGAAAGGCAAGTTTGAACCTAATTGGCTCAGTCCATATATTGTTACTGCAGTGTTCGGGTCTGGTACCTATCAACTCTCTACCACTGAAGGAGAACAACTCAAAGAGCCCATCAACGCTCTTCATTTGAAGCGATTCTATAGCTGAGACATCTTCAGTATGCTCATGTATATACTAAAGTCCTGAAAAAATCCTTAAAATCTGAAAAGGTCCTGAAAAATGATCATCTGAGTGAAAACCTAGCGATAGGGGCTTTGATGTATCTCTAAACAAATCATATATTCCAAAAATACAAAAAAAAAAAAAAAAAATATGAAAAAAGAGAAAATGAGAAAAGGTGCCATTGATGAAAACTTGGCAAACAGGCGTCATGGTAGAAAAAATAGAATTTCTGCCAAGAAGGTGAAAACCTAGTAAATAGGTGCCTCTTGTTCCACAATTCTATATCTATCGCAACACTGCTTGGCTTTATGCATTTGCTTTCCCGCATTCCTATTTTCATTTGCTTTCAGTTCCCGTCAAGACACGAACTCACATGGATTGAAACTGGTCATACTCTCAGGGCAACCCTCCTAGTCTTGGGGGCATTGTCTTTATCTTTTGGATCTACTTTGTGACAGTCACCAGTGATTCTCACTGCATCTGCCTACTATCACTTAGCTTATATAGAGCTCTCTCTTCTTGAGAATCTCTCTCACATCAGTCACCAGTGGTTCTCACTGTGTCTGCCTACTGATGTATAGCTTATACCATGATCACTTCATTTTGAGCATTTCTCTCGTGTTAGTCACTAGTGGTTCTCACTACGTCTACCTACTATCACTATTCTATCGAGATTTCTCACATCCATTCTAGTTGGAGTTATACTCACATGCTCTATCTTTTGATACTCGGTCTTGACGATTCTATGCTTTAGTTTGTACATATCTTTTGGTCACTTTTGTGACACTCTGGTTCCTTTGCGAACCCTCCTGACTTGTTATTGATTCAGTGCCATACGCTTGGGGGCAATCACAGCTCATTTTTCCTTGCAACATATGCCAAGTTAGTCATAATTACTTGGGGGCATGGGCCCCCCATTTCATCATATCTTTGGTTTACACCTGAGTCAGTAATCTTGTCACTTCTCAAGGACAACTCACTACTGACACAAACTGGTGTTTTTCCAACACCACCATAAACAATGTTTTTTAACACTATCTTTGGACACATCTGTGTTTTTAACACATATCAGATATCTCAAATGTAAACATCTATCGATAACATTCAAACACAATGCACGCACAAGCACAATGGTATTTTTTCAACACCTCATACACATCCACATTCAAAAACTTTAAAACAGGCTGAGCTATGCTTGAACATTTGTTTGTATGTTGTCTATTCTTATGGATTTCATTGACATTTTCTTTGTCTAGTGCTTGTTGGCATAGTCCTGATGATGTGGCAACATAAAATAAGCAGGGTGTATGTGATAAGAGCTCCCGCAATAAGGTGGAACAACCTCACATCCCTCGATCTTCTTTATTTGTACGCCATGGTGAGGTCGGTACTATCTCCTTGCTTGTTATTGCTCTGTGTGTTATTGTTTTGCTCGTTATTGATCTGTATGTTTACGCATGATCACACTCATGGTTATCTTGGCTTTGAATGCCTCGATACTAGTGTACTCTTGCAACATTAACTAGAAATGATGTTCAGGTCATCTTGGCTTTTATGCCCTGGTGCTTACGTTTGTTCCCTACATTTTATCCAATGATAAGTCATATTCATATCCTTATGGTTGCATTGTGGCACCAGTAAGGGTTGTATCGACTTTGATGTTCCAAAAGTGCTCAATGATGATAAATATACGATGGGTCTCACAACCATGTCCTAGAATTGCACCTTCATATTGCATCTCGCATAGGATTGCATTTTCATTCTAGGCTTGCATTGTGACAATGATTCAGTGTTCTCTTCTTTGCATTCTCCTGGGTTCATACATAGGGGAGTTCTTCTTTAGAGTCTTGGTTTCATCATGACTAACCAAGAGTTCAATCCTCACTCTCTATCTTTAGCTATATGCTCAACCCATTTTTGGGATCGAAATCGAAATCTGACACTTCTATATAGCTCAAAATCACATTTTAAATTTTTTGGGACCGACGCGATCAGACACTTGTGCAGTTACCCTTCTGACATTTCTTTCTTCTCAAACTCTTATCATATCATCATTTTCTACAATCTTTGAATTTTTTTCTTCAAAAGTCAACTCTGGTAAACTCTGGTCAACTCAGGTCAAACTTGGTCAACCCGACCTTGACATCACTCAAAATTGATTCTGAATCTTCTGAATTCTTCCGTAATCTATTCTGAGTTATTTCTATCTGCAATTTTTTTGCTCTCTATCATCATTATGACGTGTCATCTTTTGATTTCACTCCCAAGGGGGCAGGATGATTACATCATTTAATCTTTTCCAATCAATCTAATCAAATCCTCATCACTTGGGGAATTTTAGTTTTTCGTACCTCACGATCAAAACTGCATGTTCCATGCTTTTCAATTGCTTGGGGAATTTCAGTTTTTTGTACGTCACAATCAAAACAGGATGTTCCATGCTTTTCAATCACTTGGGGCATTTCAGTTTTTTGTACCTTACGGTCAAAACTGGATGTTCCATGCTTTTCAAATCACTTGGTTGCCATGTTTAGTTTTTCGTACCTCACGGTCAAAACTGGGCGTACCATGCTTTTCAAATCACTTGGTCACCATGTTTAGTTTTTTGTACCTCACGGTGAAAACTGGGCGTACCATGCTTTTCAAATCACTTGACACCATGTTTAGTTTTTCGTACCTCACGGTCAAAACTGCGTGTTCAAAATTCTTTCTTCTATGCTTCAGGCATCAGACTATTCTTTGAATTAATGCGCTACTTGCACATCAATTCAAAGAGGGGCAAAATGTAACACCCCAAAATTGGCATCTTGCAACTCTAACCAATTTTGTTGCATTTGTTATTCTTCTAAATCATCAAAGTCCTATTGTACTAGGCAATTCTG
>MU224009.1:414671-429972 GCA_018584345.1 Thuja plicata
TTGTTTCATATTGCTGTCTAGAATCCATGGTATGCAGATATAGCTAACTACCTAGCAGCTAATAAAATGCCACCACATTTCTCTTATAAGGAAAAGAAGCTGCTTGTGGAGAAAAGATTCCATTTCTCTTAGATTGATAACATATTATTTTACACTAGACCTCACCAAGTCATGAGAAGATGTGTGAGAGAAGATGAGACATATGACATTCTTCATGCATGTCACAATGAACCATGTGGAGGGCACTTTGTAGCCAAATGAATAGCACAGGAGATTTTAACAACTACCTACTATTGGCCTACACTTCACAAAGATGCAGCAAGTTATACAAGAAAGTGTGACAAATGCCAAAGAATGGGCCGACCAACAAGATCAGATGAAATGCCCTTAAACCCACAGGTGGTGGTAACACCATTCGATAAATGGGGCATGGACTTTATTGGTCCAATAGATCCTCCATCGAATGGGAAGTCATACATACTAGTGTGCATAGATTACCTGACAAAATGGGTCGAAGTCAGAGCAATGAAGCATGCAAGAGATCATAAAGTTGCTAAATTTCTGTATGAAGAAATTTTTACAAGATATGGCATGCCAAGAGAGCTTGTTATTGATCAAGGTACCTGATTCACCTCCAATCTGACAATAGAGCTCATGAAGGAATATAATATCAGACATCAGAAATCAAGCCCCTACCACCCTCAAGCCAATGGGCAAGCATAAGTTACAAATTAGGAAATAGAAGCAATTTTAACAAAGACAGTTCATTTGCATCACTGAGACTGGATCAGCAGACTATTAGAAGCCATCTAGGCATATAGAACAACATGGAAGACCACCACAGGGTTCACTCCATTTGAACTATTATATGGCAAAATAGCAATGCTACCGATTGAGTTTGAACACAAAATATTAAGAATAGTGCTGGAGTTAAACATTGATCTTCCTGCAGCACAGAAAGAGCGATTGCTGCATCTCAACTCTTTAGATGAAATGCGCAAGTCTGCCCTACAGCATACATAAATTTTCCAAAAGAAAATAAAATAGTGGCATGACTCCCATATCAAAAATAAGCAATTCAAAGTTGGAGATTGGGCGTTGTTATATGATTCCAGATTCTAGGAGATACCAGGCAAGCTGTAGACACGATGGCTGGGTCCATATGAAATAAGCCATGTATTAACAAATGGAGTAGTCCAATTGACAACAATCGATCCTGTCCACTTCAAGTTACTAGTCAATGGCCATAGACTAAAGTTGTATCACTAGCCACATACGAAAGAAGACTTCCTGTAGCAGTTCAACCAGCCAATTTTAACGGATCAACAGGTAACACTTCCTGCAGCAGAGGGTGTCAACCTTCTTCCTACAGCACTTCAATAACAATTCCTTCGATGCATGACCATAATAAAAAATTTATGTTTACATAAAGTTCAAATTCTCCATTCACTTTCTATATTCTTCTTTTTCACCCCATTTCATTTCCTAATCTTTCATCCACCCACATCCATGTCATCATGTTTCTATGCTTTTAATAAAGAGATAATGCGCTGATGCATGCAACCACTGATGCCATCATTCCACTCTCGCTAATCTTTCCTAACATGTGCGATGATCAATTAACAGGTACAAGCAAAAAAATTTATTTCCATTTTTAGTGCATAGATTTAGTTGGTTATATCGAATACTACAATAAATGTATCATTGCCGCCTTAGTCCAGTTCCATACCTTCTGCCAAGTCTGACAAGTGAGGACACTTGTCAATATTTTTTAGGGGGTAGGGAAGTGTTCCAATTTCTAAAAAGTTTCATTTCTATTTACTCATAAAAAGATCCCCAAATCTATACTTTGGCATTGTCTTAATTAAAATCCAGCTGCCACATCACACAAGTGTCAAATGTCATACCTTTATTCTAAATGAACCCCTAACTATCAGACTAAGATGTGATCTAGTATTAAAACCATGACATAACTCTCACTCACATGAATATCTATGATACACTCTGTTAAAAGTACATTATTATTGTTCACATCAAGAATACTAGAAGAATGTGAAAGAGGGTCTGCGGGTTTACGTGAATTAGTCTGGAATTCAAAAGAAAAGAAGGTAATTATCAAGAACAGAGTAGAGGTTAAACAGATCAGAGGTTTAATTTGGTAAAATAAGGGGCCAATTGCAGCGGCATGAACCAGTGGTTCATAATATTTTTCTAGCAGACGTAGAGGTCGTAAGAAGATTTAATGCCTGCGGATGGCTGGAGTATTTCTTAAAATTGATGGAGTTTGGTGATGAAACAATAGAAATTTTTTTGAACACATTTGATGAGGGCCACGCAATGGTATGGGGATTTCTAGTTGTTGCAACAGAGGAGTGAATTGTGGAAGTGACCGGTTTGCCAGCAGTAGGGGAACATTATCCCAATGCCCATGATGCCAGGTTAGCCAGGGCTCAATTCACCCTACCGGGAGACCCTCCATTGGAGATCACTAAACAGGGATACAAAAGGATGTCCATTCCACCACCATACCAGGAGTTGGCTATGCACATTATAAGGTATTTCACCTCTGAAGGGTGATTCTCTAATTTACATGCACATCATTTTAAGCTTCTTATTTATGTATGACATAATATCCCAATGAATGCGCCCAATTTTCTGTTTAATATGATGTGCATTAGTGCCGAAGAAACCCAGAAAGGGTAAGACAACTCTATTACTCACCATGCCTTGATTAAGTTACTCATAGAAAGATATCTTAGGGATGCCTCCCCTATGACATGGGCAAAGCTCATCCATCATAAAACTCTTCAGCCTCAAATTGCCCCTAATGTGCAAGTTAACCAAGATAATGCAGTCTCCCTTGATTTAGTTGCTAAGCAAAATAACCAAGGGGCAGAAACTAAAAATTTACAAGAAAATATGCCTTTAACCGCTCACATGAGAAATATACCTACTACTTCCTAAACCAAAGGAAAATGGAAGATAGTAGGATAAAATTTAGTTCCTACAACTGAACCACAAAACCCTCAAGTCTCAAGAAAGAAGAGAATGAAGTTAGTTCTTGCAGCCACTATTCCTACAGCCACTACTCCTACAGCAGAGATGACAAAAAGGGTTAGTAAGAAAAAGGATGTAGAAATTGAGGAAATCCCTGTAAGAAGAAGTCCTAGGATGAGAGGGCAGATTCCTAAAATGACCACCAAAAGCCAGCTGTCTTCCCCCAAACAATGTGAGGAGGAAACTCTTATCCATATTGTTCCTGATGATTCTCCCAGTCAGTCTGAAATTCCTGACATTCCTCAAAATCTAGAAGAGGAGTGTGAAGATGAGCCAAATGTATGTCAAAATGACCTAGGAGCAAGCTAGCAGGATGTTCCAACTTGTGAGGAAGAAACCCCTACAACTCACCAGATGCCTTGCACAAGAAATGCTGTAGTTTTTTATAAACGAACTTGGTTAATAAAATTCTTAGAGTAGTTATGGAAATAACAAAGAAAGAAGAATAACCAAGATGAAAATAATGGTCCAATTACTCTACAAATGCTTCTTTTTCAGTTATATAATAAATATGTGCTTACCACCACTTTGCAAGAAGAAGAGAAAAAGAAATTGCAAAAAGAAATAACAGAACATGAAAAGGAAATTACAGAATTGAAAGATCAGTTGACAAAATAGAAACAGAGAATGGACCATGCTCTTAAACTAACTGACCAGGTCATTGCTTGTAGACCTCCACCCAGGGTCTATACTATCTGTCTCAATGAAAAATTCCTTCTATTCTAATTGATGATGACCCTCAAGTATATAAACGAAGAGTTCAAATCAGCCCATGAATTCTATGGGTTATACCAAACACTTCCATCTTGGCAACAAAACCTACTCTGTGAGTTGTATGTGCATAATTTTATCATCCCTACAGAGACTGAATAGAATCCCCTACCTTACATAGGGGATATACACCTAAGGGCTCTGATGTCATGGATTCACAACAATGCCAACTATGATAGGCAGTTGGGGAATTACAGAGATCTTGAGAAGACAGAACACCTACCATTACGAATAGAAAGCAGTCAACTAGAAGTATTCCTGAGGGATTGATTTAGACTAACATATGGGAATGTTAAAAAGGAGATTAGAGATAAAAAAATTTAAACTCAGAGCAGAAGTTTATGTAGAATATGACAGCATGTCCTACTTTGTCTTCCAAAGAGCCCTAACCGGTGCCAGAAGTAGATGGGGTAGATTATCAAAGGTCTTTAAAAGATCAGAACCACATAGCCACATTAACCTTGAAGCAACTATACACCGGGCACCAAAGTACATAGCACTGGGAGGGAAAATCAGGTAGGAGCTCTGGTGTCCGCTCACAATGCAACCGCCCATGCTCCTTTGGCCCTTGTATGATATCAACGCTACCAAACTTGACAGGATGCAGGAAGATCATCGAAGGGAAGTTTGGGAAAGAACAAGGGGATTCTACTACTCCTTTAAGCTCCAGAGGAGGGGAAGAACTGAAGTTGGTGACTACAGGTCAATTTCCAGAAGGTGCAATGCTTGAGAACAAGCATTTGATTAACCACGGGGTAAATGATAAGGCTAAATTATTGCCTTTGTTTTGTATAATTTTAATACTCTGCTCTAGTTTTTGTTAAAACATTTGAGAGTCTAACTAGCCAAAAACTAGTGATAAAGTCTAGAAAGAACTGATGAACCATGGGTAGATGTTTATGACATATTTTTCTAATATTATACATATAGTGTAGTATTTCATAAAACCATCAGAATCTATGTTCTAATATCTGATATTTAATTTGATTAAGCTTGTTGCATGAATATTTCTGTATCATAACTAACTTGACAGGAGAGAAAGCGGCTGGAGAGTGGTCGACAACATTCATGGAGGACTATTGAGGACGAGCTATGATGGAGTGATCATTATAGCACCAGGAAACATGACTACTACAATGGAGCCATTATTCTAGGAAGCGGGGATGTAGTGTGCCTATATTCCCTCTACACTTCATTATGTTGAATTGGTCACTCGAGCTTTACTACCCACGCCGCGGGCTGTTGTTCTTCCATCTTCTTCTCTAGCATGTTTTCAACAAGATAGTTTCTTTTCTATTTTTGTAATAAATGTTTGATCCTCTATTTATATAGGGATTGGACCAATAGTTAGAGCTAGCTAGGAAAAATCAAAGACAAAAGTTTTTGAAAGGGAACTATTGTATCTTGCAGCAATCTATTTTCAAGTTCCATGTCTTGTTTTTATGTAATGAGTTTTTGAAATGAAATGAAATAGTTCTTGGTTTACATTCTGTGTTCATAGTTTAGTAGAAACTGACCAAGGGAGCCCACTTGGGAGGTGGAATAGGTTAGAATAGAATAGATTTCATTTCCAGCATTTCTACTATTTCAGATAGAAGTTACAATTTCTTCCTACAGCATCGCAACTTGTGAGTGTTCCTGCAGCATCTGCAAGAAAGTTATAATAGATGTTTTAGGTTGAAATCATAGGTTTTAGTAGAGTTGCAGTTTATATCATTCATTCCAGTAAGAAGATAAATGTATTCTTTCCTGCAGCACTAGTGTAGGTTTATTTTATGCATTTTTACCTTCCTGCAGCATAAGCAGAATGACTCCTTAAGGAACCTAGTGCACATATCATGCCGACCATTTCAAGTATACGTCCCTGGGTTGACAAGTTAAATGCACCTCATAATGGGAAAATTAGTCCTTAGATTGAATGAACCATTCCTAAGAAAGGCCTTTAGCGTGATTATTATACACTTACTGTGAGGTAGTTCACCCGGGTTAGATCCCAACTTGGTGGTTCACCATCTAGCAGTGGACCCAAACATCAAACCTGTCAAGCAAAAGCTCAGAAAGATGCACCCTAAAGTGGCACTACTTGTTAAAGCGGAGCTATAAAAATTTCTCCATGCTAAGATCATCTGCCCCATTGACTACTCTGACTTGATTTGTAATATGGTGCCCGTCGCTAAGCCTGAAAAATCAATAAGGATATGTATAGATTTTAGAGATCTCAATATGGCATGTCCTAAGGATGATTTCCCTTTTCCAAACATAGACATGATTGTCGATCTCATAGCAGGACATGAGATGTTGTCACTCATGGATGGATTTTCTGGATACAATCAGATCCACATTTCAGAAGAAGATCAGCATAAGACAGCATTCACAACCCCTTGGGGCACCTTCTGCTATAACATGATGCCTTTTGGCTTAAAGAACATAGGGGCAACCTATCAGAGAGCAATGACTATCATTTTTCATGACATGATCCACAAGATCCTTGAAGACTATGTGGACGATATCTTGGCAAAATTAGTGAAAAGGGAAGACCACCTGGATGTTTTGGAATGTGTCTTTGATAGAATTGGACACTACTACTTAATGCTCAATCCTAAGAAATGTGTCTTTGGATTCACATCAGGGAAACTCCTAGGGTTCATTGTATCTAGACAAGGCATTGAAATTGACCCAAAGAAAGTAAAAACTATCATGGATATGCCTCCACCAAAAACACTCTGACAGCTATGCATCTTCCAAGGAAAGCTAAAATATATGCACCGTTTCATTTCTTAATTATAAGACAAGTGCCAGTCATTCACTCATCTCCTGTGCAAAGACAACACATTCAAGTGGGATACTCAATGTCAGAAGAGCTTTGACAAAACCAAAGAATACTTGGCTAATCCACCCATCTTGGTACCTCCTGTACCTAGTCACCCACTCATCTTATACATTTCTTCTACTACCACAGCACTGGGGGCACTCCTTGCTCAATTGAATGATGAAGGAAAAGAAAGGGCCATATATTATATCAGTCAAAATTTGGTGGGTTATGAGCTCAACTATTCTCCTATGGAAAAGGCATGTCTGGAAGTGGTCTTTGCCACTCAAAAAAATTGCCACTACATGCTTAGTCACACAACAAAGCTCATTTCAAAGGTGGATCCTCTCAATTATTTACTCTCTAGGACTACACTTACAGGTCGAATGACAAAATGGGTTATGCTGCTAAGTGAATTTGATATCCAGTATGTTGACAGAAAAGCCATTAAAGGGCAAGTCATTGTCGATCAGCTAGCTGAAGCACCATTGGTGGATGCATATCCTTTGGTCACAGAATTTCCAGATGAGAACTTGTAAATGGTAGAAGAACAACCAACATGGTAGAAGAACAACCATCATGGCAAATCTACTTTGATGGGTCCTACACAACTCATGGTGCAGGGGCAAGAATACTCTTTGTCACACCGCAAGGTGACTACATCCCCATGTCATTCAAATTGGGATTTTCCTGCACAAACAACATTGCAGAATATGAAGCACTCATTGTAGGACTTCGCATGGCCATAGAATGGAACATCACCAATATCAAAGTCTTTGGCGATTCCCAACTCATCATCAAACAAGTCCTAGATGAGTATCAAACCAAATATGATAAGTTGACACCATATAAGCAGATGGTTGACAAGATGAAAGAACACTTCGCCCACTTGCAGATAACATAGGTACCACACCTACAGAACAAAGCTATCAATGCAATGGCCACAATTGGCTCCCATCTTGAGATTCCTCATGAATCTACACAATACAAATTCTTAGTTGAGCAACTACATGCTCCTGCTTATGAGAATGATGAATCAACTCACGTATGTGTCTTGGTTGGTCCCCAGTCCCCATGGTACCATGACATCCAAGCTTACCTACAAAATGGTATCATATCTCCCCATCTCACTACAAACCAATGCAAAAATTTTATCCGAAGAACATCCTGTTACACCCTCATATCTAATACCCTATATCGTCGAGGCTATCACAATGTGCTCTCCAAATGTTTAGATGAAAATGAAGTGGCCCAGGCTTTACAAGAGGTACATGTTAGAATATATGGTGCCCACATGAGTGGCATGGTCCTAGCCAAGCAACTTCTATGAATAGGGTACTACTAGCCTACAATGGAACATGATTCTTGTGAGTTTGTCAAAAAGTGCCTACCTTGCCAACATCATGCTTATCTGATCCATGCTCCTGCTTAGGACATCAGACCTATTGCACCTCCTTGGCCATTCTCTTGTGGGGGTTTTTACCTCATTGGTAAGATTACTCCCCTATCCTCTAAAGGCCACAAGTACATAATCATAGCTACGGATTACTTTACAAAGTGGGTCAAAGCAATTCCACTCACACTCACTACTGGTGTCCAGATATCCAAATTCATCCTCTATCACATCGCTTGCTGCTTTGGCATACCCTCCACCATCTTCGTAGATCATGATACACCATTTGAAAATCAACATGTTAGTGATCTCTATGCTTGCCTCCATATCCATCACCATTTCTCCAGTCCATACTTCTCACAAGGTAACGACCAAGCTGAGGCAACTAATAAAACCATCCTCAAAATCCTCAAGAAAGTTGTTAATGATACTGGTCATGACTGGCATCTCTAGATCAATCCTTCCCTTTGGGCATACCACACTTCCTACCATTCTCCTACTGGCACTACTCCCTACTCCCTAGTCTACATTGCTGAAGTAGTCTTAGCAATTGAGGTTGAACTACCCTCCCTCCGAATATCACTAAGAAGCCTGATTGATGATGAAGATTACTGGGTAGCATGACTCACAGAGCTAGATCTCCTAGATGAAAAGTGCCAGCAAGCTTATGACCACTTTATTGTTTACTAGAATAGACTCAAGAGGAACTATAAAAAGAAGGTTCACCCATGTCAGTTCTAGGTAGGGGACCTTGTGCTGAAAGAAAATCAGAAAATGGGTACTGATCGAGAAAAGAAATGAAAGTTTGAAGTCACCTAGAAAGGCCCATATGTTGTCACTACATGCTTTGGTTCTAGGGAATATCAACTCTCCACCCCAGAAGGAGACCCATTGAATGATCCCATCAATATCATTCATCTCAAGCGCTTCTATGCCTAACGGCTGGTTGTTAATTTCAGTTTTCTAAGAAAATCCATAAAAAGTATAAAAAGTCCTAAAGAAAGCATAAAAAAAAAAATAGAGAAAGAGATCATCTCTAAACAAACTAGAAAATTTTACCTACAGAAACTGAAGGCAAATTCTATGAAAGAAACCGGAGCACTTGAAAGCACTAGAAAATAGTCTTGAAAAAATCCCTAAAAAGCAGAAAAATGAAGCTGAAAAAATGGTTGTCTTAGTAAAAAACCTAGTAAATAGGCACTGAGGCAATATCAAAAAAATCAAACGATCCAAAGAAATCAAAAAGATCCAAAGAAATGATAAGAAAAATAAAGAGAAAAATTTTTGTCCAATGGTGAAAACTTGGCAATCAGGCGCCTTGGACATGTATGGGTGCTGAAAACCTAGAAAAAGGCATCAAACATAGTGGAACATTCTATTATCTATCAAAATCTTGCTTCCTTCCATCACCAGCACCATTTCCATGTTTCCTATATCCCTGGGTGTTCCATATGTACTAGTCCGCAATGATCTCCCTATCTCATATCCTGAGCTTTTGTACACATAATCTTGTATATTATTGTTCATGCATTATACTATTCTAAGAGTCTTGAGCATCAGTCCTGTATATTGCTTGTGTCTTGAGTTACTCCTTCTCATACATTTGTTCTATAGTTTGCAGATAGTGCGCATTTGCTCAATCAACTTGGTAAGTCCCATCTTTCTAGAAATGAGTCCTGAGGATGTATCCTTCCTCTCATCACCTTAGATCTAGATTATCATCTTTGGGGTTCTCACAGGATGTATCTCTCCTCCTAAACTAATCAATCATCACATGCACCTATCACACACACTAAGACAAGTAACATGATCCAATCAAAGCTTGGTAGCAACCTTGTACATGCTCACTGTAACTAATCACTTGTAATTAATCCACTCGGTTTGGTCCTTGTACATTCATGACACATCCCATCCTCCCGCCATCATGCTAACATCATGAGTCATCATCCTACTAACATTTCCTATCTGATCATCCATAGTCCACCCATCTGGTTTATCAGTTGATTGTGACACACACCAAAAATAAAAATAATGAAAATTTTGAGATTCAAATGCCACACTTGTTCAACCTCAAACAATTCATCGTGTGACTTCTTCAGTCGCACTTTGCATTCATTTTCTATGGATGCTTTTGGGTATTGAAAGAAAGGAAATTGATGCAAAGAAAAATCAAAATAAAATCCAAGAACAAGAGAATGATGATCTACTACTCATAGTATCATTAGTAAAGATCATTTAAGGCATCTTGCATTTTAAGATCATTTAAGGCATCTTGCATTTTAAGACCAAATTTATAGCAATCAGGCATTCCAACTAGAGAAGCTCACCAAATTTATAGCAATCAGGCATTCCAACTACAGAAGCTCACCAAATTTGTAGCAATTAGGCATTCCAACTAGAGAAGCTCCAGTTCATGATGTAGTAGGTTCTCCTGGCCGCTCATAGTATCATTAGTAAAGATCATTTACGATGTCTTACATTCATTTTACATGCATTGTTAATTCATCTTTCATTATCAATTCATTATTAAGTTCATTAATTAATCTTGTATTGTTAGGACCATTTCATTATCTTGCATTGTTCATATTTAGGTCTATTTCATTATTTTGCATCATTAATCCATCTTTTATTATTAGATTCATTTTAGGTTCCTTATTTTTTCTTGCATTGTTACATTTCAGGTCCATTTCATTTGCATTAATCATACATTTCAGGTCCATTTCATTTGCATTAATCATACATTTTAGGTCCATTTCATTTGCATTAATCATCCAATTCAGGTCCATTTCATTTGCATCATTTTAGGTTCATTATCTTGTATTCATCCATTTTTATCATCGAAGTTCATTCTAGCTTGCATTCATCGATTTTTAGCATCATTTGCATCATTTTAGGTTCATTATCTTGCATTCATCCATTTTTAGCATCATTTGCATCATTTTAGGTTCATTATCTTGCATTCATCCATTTTTATCATCTAAGTTCATTTTAGATTCTTTTTCACTTGCATTCATCCATTTTTATCATCTAACATCATTACAACATTTAGGTTCATCCATCATTTGCATACTTAAATCATTGTCAAAACATAAATCATCTATACATATTCATAAAACATCAACATATATATTGCATATAGGAATAAAAGCACATCACATCCTGCATCACACACATTAGTACATTACATACATATAAACATCATCCATCATGCATAGGTCATACATCATACATATACATAATCAAGTCATCCATCCTCATCACATCCTGCAAGCATCAAGTGTCAGTCATCATGTAGTATGCATCAGCACATCATATAAATTGTACATTCTAAGCATCATAAGAGTTACCATATAAACCATACATCATGAGCTGCAATAGAGCTCTCATCATATATATATCAATGTCCATCAATAAAATACATCATGTGCACCTCAGTGCCAATATACATGTATACATCTCAAAAATGCAAAACTGTGTGTCATATCATCCTCTGACTAAACATGGTGGTGGCTGTGATGGCTCACCACCCTATCCTGGTGGTGGACATGGTGGCATCCTCACTGACCCCTGTGAGGCAGAAGTACGCACTGTGCTCTAAGAACAAGATCTCTCTGAGTAATCTTGTCTCTGTCCCTCTGGAACAAGTTGATGGTAAAGTTCTCTATAGTGTGATGCCTCCCTCCCTACCCTATTTGCATCCCTGTGGGCTGCGAACACCTCTGCTACCACCTGACCCACTCCACCTGCCACTGCAGCCTATTGAGTGATGTCTCACTTAGCCCTGTATGTCTCTGTCCATCTCAATGCTACATCCCTCTCTGAGGTTAATGCATCGATCTGCTCCATGGCCCGATCCATCTATAATGTCAATCTCTCTAACTCCCCTATGAGCATCTCTATCTCTATATGTAATTCTCTGGCATCCTGTGTCAGATCCACCAGAGAGAACTCACCTGAGTCTACCCTACCCTATAGGGTATCCAGTGAACCCTTTGCCCTATCAGCCCGTGCCATCTCAACAACCAATAATCCCTATATCTGGGTGATCTCTATTTGTAAACTCCCATCAGACACCACCACCTCATCTAGTAAGCCACGCAGTCTGGTGCACTTTGTGTGCAGACTATCTCACTCTACGAGCATAGTATCATGTGTCTCCTGTGCCACATATCTTACAGGTGGCCCATGTGGTCCCTGTATCTGTGGCGGCAATGGTGGTGCCTGTGCTTGATCCTGTCCTGGTGCCAGTGGAGGTCCCTGTGGCACCTGATCCTATGCCTGTACCTCTACTCGAGGTCTAACCCATCTCTGTGGCCTCCTCCTTATTCCTGTTGCTGAGCTCTCTAGGGTGTCCCCAATCTCAGTCTCATCATTCACATCCAAATCCCTTTTCGGTTACTCGTGGGCAGCCACCTAAGCTGGATCAGTCAACCTGACTGGCGTGTGTGCAACCCACCACGCTGTGTACTTAGGAGTCATGCCTGGATCTGTCACATCTAGTCATGCCACAAAGTCTAGTCATGGAATATCTCTCTAGGATGCCCTTACTATGAGTGCATCCATGTACCTACCCCAGGTTCCAACCTCCTTGGTGACATGAGGATGTAAAGCATCCTGTACCACCACCCCCTGTTGTATCCTGAACTGCCTCATGACCCTGGATGGTTTGTATCTCTCAATCTGGTGAATAGTCCTATCTAGATAAAAATAATAAATCTACACATATGAAAGGTATAGGAAGTCCTCTAACCCATCCTCCACCCCTGTCATCCAATCCATAGTCTCCCATGGCTCACATAGCCTGTAAGGGGTCCAGCAGAAAACCTGAACCTCATCTAACAATTGTCTCTAATAACATGTCTGTCTAAAAGAGGTGTATCTAAGAGGGAGCCTGTATCTATAGGCATATGACTCCCCTAGCTAGTGTGACTCCCTCACCCTCATGGGTCAGAACACTGCAATGTGTTCCCAGGCCCACACTAACAGTAACGTAACTCTTGTCCCCATGTTGCGTGCCTCACGGTATGCAGCCATGTGGAGATCATGGTATAGCTGTCTAAGGAAAACATACCCCCAGCAGTATGAAGTCCCCTCCTCCAGCATCTATGCTAGAGCCCATGACTAGCCCATCCTAAAACCATGTCCTAACAAGTCCACTAGCATACGTCCTCTGATCAATCCAGCAATATAAAGTGCTATCCACCTGAGTCTCCTATCCACTGTTGCCTACCAGAGCATCCAGGTCCTATAGGTAGGGATCCACCTCATTGGCCATCTGAATGTGATCTCCATGTAGTGATCACTATCCTCTAATCTATACCTCAGGATCACCCCTCAGATCGGGATCCATAAAATGTGCCACACATACTCCAAGGTAATCATGGCCTCTCTAGTAGGCAAATGGAATGTGGTAGTCTCGCTGTGCCACCGCTCGATCAGGGCAGTCATCATCCCATTTTGTGCATGTAGCCTAGGCCAATGGGGCACATAGTATAGACCTACCATAGCTAATAGGCTCTAGTCCTCCTCTGTAAGCTAAGCCTCTAGCTCCATAGTCAAAGGCCAATGCTCCCGAGATCCCAACGGTGGAAACTACTCCTACAAAAGTTTCTGAATCCACCATGTCACTCATTTGTTCTCCTATTCCTAATCTAACCCTTCCCAGAATGGGGCATCTTGCCCCTAGGTCTCATGCCGACCCATCCCCGGTTCAGGCGCAAACACCAGTTCAACCAAAAATTGTCGATTCATGCACCGGTGTCTCCGCCTGCTCTCCCACAGATTGGCATCTTCAAAGATTTTGGTTCAGAACCAACGGCTCCGTAGACACTGATCCAGGAATTAGCATCTGCGGAGACGCCAATCCAGGGATCGATGTCCTTGCAGAAATTGGTTCGAGAACTGGCATCTTCGGTCTAAAATTTAAATCCCCCCATTAATTCCTATCTACCCCCCAAAAGTAATAAATGCATTACTAACAGTAAATACAAGGTCATGGATAGTCCACTCACCGGTATCGGTCACTTAGCAAGCCTCTTGTGTGTCCTAACACGTTCTCCAAGCTATCCCTTCATCCTCTCATCTGCCATCTTTTTCACTCAGAGGTCAAAGATTTACTATTCACTATTCACAAATGACCTTCATTCACCCCCCAGCCCCTCTTATAGCCCCTGTCTTCCCCACAATTTTTTGTATATATTGTCTTTTTGTACATATTGTCTAGTTGTATAAGCCTCAATCCGCATCAACTTCCCCAAACACATTTAAAACTCGCAAAAATCCATAAAAAATTTAAAAAATTCAAAAATTTCAAAAACATCACATCAACTCAAAAATCGTGCAATAAACAATTTGTTCTTCCCACATTATCCCTGATCTTCAATTTTTGACATGGTTTGACTCATGCGACTGTGACACTATTTTTCACCCAATCAATTTAGCAACTGATTGTCCTTGCACTCCATCATGTTCACAGCTTTTGCCAATGAATGTCTTTCCATCAAATCCAATCACATCAAATCCTTTCCCATCTGGATGCATCCTTCCGGCATCGGCATAGAAAATATTTCATCAATCAATCCTGTTCATGACAAGAACTTTGGACTGAATGACTGCTTGGTCATGAGGCCTTCTTTAATGATTTTATCTTTCTGTGTCAGTTCAAACCTACACATCACTACCTCAATCTGCTATATCTCGGTGCATGGTGATGGGTCACTACTGATACATGTGTCTTTTTCAGTATGCTTTGTTTGACAGTCTAGTCCATGCAAAGGAATCTTTTCATCTGTGTTTTATAATACGTGATGCATACCTCCTCTTGCAATATTAAAATCGCCTGTGCTCTCCACATTTCTCACACAAATGGATCCCAATGCTCATTTAGCTGCATTTCATTTGCATTTACATTCTTAGCTGCATTGTTACTTGCATTTCTAAAGGCTTCTATTTATTCCCTCCTTCTTTTCCTCTCTCCTGTTGCATCCTTTTTTTGAGAAAATCCCACAACATTGTTTTCGTTATGTTCTTTTCTCGAGGGGGCACAACCCTATCTCAATCGAAGAGAACACCAGTGGCAGCTTCTGTTAATGAAGTCAATAACTTATTTTTCTTGTATTTGATGAAACGTCACTTGCAACGCTATGTCAAAGAGGGGCAAAATGTAGACATCCAAAAATATTAATATTATTATTAATATTATTTTCCCTCTTATTCCTCTAACTATTTAATTCAATCAATTAAATAGTTTCATTTATCAATAGTTTAAACAC
>MU224009.1:436902-480551 GCA_018584345.1 Thuja plicata
TGGACCAAAACTCTTACACCTCTTACAAGATCCTTCACATATGTACTTTAAGTACACCTTGACCCATCACATCAAAAGTTGCTCACACATGTGTGAGAAAAGTGGGCTTCTTGCATGACTTATGTGTCCCTCATGTGGCACCTATGTGGATGCCACATGAGATTCACCTCATCCAAGCCCTCTCTCTCCTACAAAAAATCTATAAATAGAGGCCATTGTCAAGAGCAAATCATCTCTCATTTATGCATTGTTATCATGCTAGTTTAGTGCTAGAATTTTAGAGTGCTTTTTCATGTTCATGCTTTTAGATAATCTATAAATCACAGCTTAGTCATAATGATGAATGAATCTAGTTCTTATTTTCATTTTGATCTTGCATAAGCATAGTAGTATAGATTTTGCATCACTTAATGAAGGCTTGAGACAAGTTCCTCATACTTGTTCTTGAGCTTTTCATTGTTTCCATTGGCTTGCATTCTAGTTTCCATCAATCAAATCTAGTGGGATTATGAAATTATGTTGGGAGAGCACACCCACAATTCTCTAAGAGAAAATTAACAAGGCTTGGGTACACTTTTTTGGTTCATCGAAGGTTGTGATGGGATCTGTTTTTGTTTTTGTAGTATGCTTCTTAGACATGTTTAATGTAGTTTATTGATTATATATCTCTAATGTTTCCATGTCTAAGCGTGCTCCCAATAGGTTAGATTGTATCACATACAAGAAGAAGATATATTCTTGGGAGATAATGAAGATAAGAATAAGGGTAAAATTCCTACCCACTGATTATGAGATCCAAATGTATCAGAAGTTGCAAAACTTGAGACAAAAGAAGTTGACAGTAAGTGCCTACACTTAGGAGTTCCACAAATTGAGCCTAAGAGCAAGAAGGAGATAAGAGGAGGTGGAAAAGGTAGCAAGGTACCTCAATGGGTTGAGACAAGGTATTCAAGATGAATTTAGTATGATGGCTCCTGATAGTATGCACAAGTGTTTTCAGTTAGCTTTGAGAGTAGAGGAGAAGACTAGAAGGAGGAATGATTTTGACCAAAGAGGTAGGGGTAATAACAATAGAGGATTCAGAGGCATGAGTAACTTTGGTAGAGGAAAAATCCCAAGTATACTAGAAGAGAATCAATCTATGGATGATAGTGGGGGTAATCAATTTAGAGGGTCATTTAATAGAGGAGGATACAAAGGAAGAGGACCACCAATGGGTAGATTCTAGTCACAACTAGGAAGGTCCAACTCTGTCTTCACTAGCAGATGTTACAATTGTAATCAAGTGGGCCATACAATGGGAAGATGTCTTGACAAGACCTCCACATCATCTATGGGGGAAAGAATGAATTAGTTGGTGCAAGAGGATGACACACAAAGTGTCACTTCTTCCATCTCCAAGGCAGGGCTAGTATTGGATGGAGAGAATCTAATGTTGAGATGGACTTTGTTGAAAGTTCCTAGTGTCACAGAACCACCTCAAATAAAGAACTTGTTCAAGACTACTTGTAGGTCCCTTGGGAAGATTAGAAAGGTGATAGTGGAATCTGGATCCATAGAGAATATAGTGTCAACTGCGATGGTGGATAAACTAAAACTTAGGAGGATCCCTCACACCACTCCCTATAAAGTGTCATGATTAAACAAGGGACAAAAAATAGTGGCAGATGAACAAACAATGGTGGAATTTGAAGTAGGCGAGTATAAGGAAAAGGTCCTATGTGACATATTTCCCATGGATGCATGTCATATTCCTCTAGGGAATCCATGCTAATATGATGTGAAGGCCATCCATGATGGTGAAAGGAATAGCTATGTGATTACCAAGCAAGGGAAGAAATTTCAAATGGATCCTTTACAAGAACCTAATGAGGAGAAGCATGTGGGAACCAATGTGATGCTCTTGAGTGGAAAGGAGTTTCTAAAGGTTATGAAGAAGGAAGTAGGATTCTATTGTGCAGTGATAGTGAAGCCAAAGGAGGAGACCAAGGAGAAAGTCAGTATGCCACAAGAGGTACAAGCACTCTTGGAAAAGTACCATGACATAGTTGATAATGGATTTCCTAGTGCATTTCCACCCATGATGGATGTGAGCCATCAGAAAGACCTCATGCTTGGAGCAAACCTACCTAACAAAGAAGCATATAAGATGACACCAAGTGAAAATGCAGAGATAGAAAAAAAAATTCAAGATTTGTTGGAGAAAGGGTTAATAAGGAAGAGTTTGAGTCCACGTGCTGTGCCAACTATCCTTGCTCCTAAGAAGGATGGAAAATGGAGGATGTGTACTGACTCTAGAGCCATAAATAAAATCACAATTAGATATAGATTCCCAGTGCACCAGATTGAGGATTCGCTAGACAATTTGGGAGGTTCTTGTTATTTATCCAAGGTGGATTTGAAGTCAGGATATCACCAAATCAGAGTTAGGCCTGGCGATGAATGGAAGACAACCTTCAAGAAAAATGAAGGGCTATAAGAGTGGCTAGTAATGCCCTTTGGCCTAACAAATGCACCTAGCACATTCATGAGGCTCATGAATGAAGTGCTAGTAGATTTCATAGGTAAGTTTGAAATAAGAAGGTCTATGGAGGAGAACATGAAGCATTTGGAAATGGTATTGAGGAGGCTACACCAAGAGAAGTTGATGATCAATCAGGAAAAATGTGAGTTCTTGAAAGCTGAACTAGTGTATCTTGGTTTTCTGGTTGCTAATGGGTGTATGAAGATGGATCTTGATAAGGTCAAGTCTATTTTGGAATGGCCTACACCTAGATCCATAGGGGATGTTAGGAGTTTTCATGGTTTGGCCTCCTACTATAGGAAATTTGTGAGGAATTTTTCTCATGTATGTGCCCCTATCCTCAACACTATAAAAGGAGGAATAAAATGTCAGTTCAAGTAGAAAGTAGCATCAGATGAAGGATTTGAAATGTTGAAAAAGAGGATAGCAGAACTACCTACACTTAGGCTTCCCAACTTCAATAAATTATTTTTGGTGGAGTGTGATGCTAGTAAGCTATCCATAGGAGTAGTGTTAAGTTAAGAGGGACACCCTGTGGCATTCTTCTCAGAGAAGTTAAATGAGGCCAAATAGAAGTACTCCACCTATGATTCGGAGTTGTATGCTATGGTATAAGCCCTTAAAAAGTGGAGACATTATCTCCTACAAAGGGAATTTTTGGTCTACACAGATAACCATGCGCTTAGTTTCTTGAATGGGCAAGAAAAATTAAACCAAAGGCACCTTAAATGGGTGGAAGCTTTGCAATAATACACATTTGTGATCAAACACAAGAAAGTATTTAGCAACAAGGTTGCTGATGCTCTAAGTTGAAGAGTGCTAGCCATACAGGAGATAAATTTGCAAAGTGTGGGGATGAATGATTTGAAAGACCTCTAAAAAGAGGAAAGAGATTTCAAAAATGCCTATGAGGCATGTGTAAAGTTCCAACAAGGATTTAAAGTGGAGTTCATTGATTATATGTTGTAGGAGGGACTATTGTTCAAAGGACACCTAATGTGTATACCTCAGTGATCTATGAGGGAGAACATAGTGAAGGAGAAACACCAAGGAAGCTTGGGAGGCCACTTTGGAGTGGACAAGACACTTGAGAAAGTTAATAGGCATTACTATTGGCCTAGGTTATAGTTAGATGTCAGAAAATTTATGGATCAATGTCAGATATGTCAGAGGGCTAAAGGAAAAAGTAGTAATAGTGGATTGTATCAACCTCTATCCATACCTCAGAGGCCTTGGGAGTGCTTGAGTATGGAATTTGTTTTGGAGTTGCCTAAGAAACCAAGGGGTCATGACAGTGTGATTTTTGTGGTGGACCAATTTAGCAAAATGGCACACTTCATTCCATGCAAGAAAACCAATGATGCTTCACATATTGTAGGCCTATTCTTTAGAGACATTGTAAGAATCCATGCATTTCCACCAAATATAGTAAGTGATAGGGATGGTAAGTTTGTGGGCCACGTTTGGAGGACCCTTTGGAAGATACTAGGTACAAACTTATCTTTCTCTTCATCCTACCATCCATAGTCAGATGTGCAAACAAAGGTAGTGAATAGGTCACTTGGGAACTTGCTAAGATGCTTGACTAATAAACATGGAGAGTCATGGGATCACATTATAGGCCAGTAAGAATTTTCCTATAATGACTTCATTAATAGGAGTACTGGTAAAAGCCCCTTTGAGATAGTCTATGGGACCAATCCTAGAGGGATATTAGAGTTAAGGGATCTCATTTTTCAGGACAAAAGGAGTGCCTAAGGGGAGTCATTTGTTGAACAGATGAAGGACCTTCATGATCAAGTCAACAAGAATCTACAACAACAAGGGGAGAAGTATAAGGCAAAGGAAGAAAAATCAAGGAGATATCTACAATTCAAGGTGGGGGATCTAATAATTTATTACCTTAGAAAGGAAAGACTACCCAAGGTTCAACCAACTAAGTTGCTCATGAAGAAGATAGGACCATTGAGCATATTACATAAGTATGGAAAAATTGCCTATGAGGTGGAGTTGCCTCCTAATTTGGGAATTTCACCCATTTTTAATGTATGTGACTTGTATCCCTCTAGGGGGACATCTTTAGAAATTAGTCAAAAAACTCTTTCAGAGTTGGGGGAAGATGATTGGGTCAAAGATTTTACTACCCCAATACCTCTGTAGTTAGATAGTATACTGGATTCCAAGGTGATAATATAAGGAATGGTACTTAAAAAGAGTATCTAGTTAGGTAGTAGGGACTACCTAAAGCTGAGGCCACTTGGATGACTGAGGTAGACATTCTGAAGCATGGGGTCATCATTGAAGACATCCTAACTCAAGGAACTTGAGTTCTTTGTCCCAGGGGAGTATGGTGTAGAGCACCTCCCATTTTGGTCTATTTTTTGTGTTTTAGGGTTGTGTTAGTTGTTTTGTGTGGGTTGTAATAAGATCCACTAGGTTGGATCAAAATTTGTTCATCTCCATGTTTGTAAGAGCCAAAAGTTCTCCTGGGTGATATTGTGGTCATTTTGACCTAAAAAGGTAAAATTTTATATTTTTGTGTAACTTGGGTTTAGAGTGTCTTCTAGGACCCTAAGTAACCTACCTAGGGTCATGGAATTCAAAAAAATGCATCGAGTTGACTAAAATAGTCAAATAGCAAAAGATGCTAAAAAGTTGTTAGCAGCTTTTAAAAGTTGCTTGAGCAACTTTTGTAACTTTTTGCAAGAAGTTTCAAATGGAGGTTGGAGTGGTTGTAACTATTTGTGCTCGGGAATTTGAGCATGGATAAATTATTTCCAAAAGGTTAATGGAGTTTTGGATTGCAAAACACTTTTGTGAACCATCTATATGGATGTCAGACTGTGTTTTCTGGTAATTTATAGTGTTTCTTGCTTTTTGTACAGCTGTGTACGGATTTGATTGGGTGATTGGACCCCATGGGGGTGTATTGTTTTTAATTATATCTATTATACACATAGTATTATGATTTCAAGTTAACATAGTGTAAAGTTATAGTAGGATTTAAGCCAGTGGTCTGCAAGTTCAATTTGCAGAGTTGTAGAGGTAAATATGACTCTAACCTAAGCATCCACCATTGAAAATGGATGAAACCATGGGGGATGAAGGTTTAGGGTCTGTAAATAATGATTTTTCTTATATATATTTTTTTCAATAGGATTCATAGACTTGGAATGAAGCCCTATGGCTGACTGCTAGGAGAGGGTGAGCTTGGACAGGGTAAAGATTGGATTGCACAGAGCACCCATGATATTGGAAGGTGAACTTAGTGGAATTTTTAGAAGCCCTAAAGTGTTCCCATGAAGGATAAAAAGGTTATAGATGATGATATAAATTTTTAAGACCAATTTGGTGGCATTTTTCCCTGACTGGTCCAAAGGCCTAAAAGATAGGCTGAAAACTAGGGCCTTGTGATAACTAGGGTTGTGGGTGCATGGAGAAATTAGGATTTTGGATTATAGTAGGGTTCATGGATATTTTTAATATTTTCAATGTCTTATATGAGGTTTTTGGAAGAATTTGGATCTTTAGACCCAAAACAGTGAAAATTGACCTACTAGGAAATAGGCCCAATTAGGCCTCCTAGTGCATTTGTAAACAATTGGATTGTTGAAGCATCCAGAAGTGTGGGAAATGTTTCTAATGGAATTTTAATGGGAAAAGGACTTAGGAAAGAGTCTATGAGGTGTATGGGGAAGATCCTAAGCAAGGGTTTTGGATTCTAGGGGAAAGATCTAGTGAAAAATCTAGGAAATTGAAGAACTAGTTAGACTAGTTGATCTTAGACGTACTTTGTGTCTTCAAGAAATCAACTATACATATGAGGAAAGTTTATAGAGAGGATATAGGAGATCCATATTGGAGAATTACACATGGAGGAGTAACCATTTTATGGTTAGTATAAGGGATAAGCATTTTGGAGGAAAGAAAGACTAGAACCCCAAACCCTCTACATCAGATATAAAAATACCATTCTTGTTTTGATTAATTTGTAATCCAAGGAAAAATTTCATCTCACCAATCACTGAAATTTCAAATTCATTTTCCATATATTTAGAGAAATTTTTACTCATTTCATCATTACCTCCAAAAATGATATCATCAAAAAAAACTTCTATGATTAGAATTCCATCTTCACCAGTTCTTAAGTATAAATTATTGTCTGCATTACCTTTTCTAAAAATAAGAAGTACATAATTGTCTATTCTGAACACCATGCTTTTAGTGCTTGTTTAAGTCCATACAATTTTTTCTTCAACTTAGAAACCATGTCTTCATCTTCTGTCAAAGGAAGTCCATTAGGTTGTTCTATGTATACCTCTTGCTCCAAATCTCCATTCAAAAATGCAGATTTCACATCCATCTGATATGCCTTAAAATCTTTATGTGCAGCATAAGAAATAAATAATCTCACTGCTTCCAACCTAGAAACATGAGAAAATGTCTCTTCAAATTCTATGCCTTCTTGTTGCGAGTAGCCTTTAAAAACTAGTCTAGCCTTATTTCTTACCACTGTTCCTTCCTCATCCATTTTGTTTTTTGAAAACCCACTTATTTCCTATAAAATTCCTTTTTTAGGCCTTGGAACCAATTCCAAAGTGTTTTTTTCTTTATTTATTCTATCTCTTCTTACATAGCTTTAGTCCTAGATTCATCTCTACATGCCTCATCAGTAGATTTCGGTTCAACTTGAGAAACCAAACAAATTCCATCTCTTACTTTTGAACTTGTCATCATTCCTATATTTTCATCACCTATGACTTGATCTTCAAGGTGGTTATTCTTAACATACCTTGGAGTCTTAGGAGTTTTGGTAAGCTCATTTGATTAATCTTGACAAACTTTGATCTCATTATCAATCTCTGAAGGTTCTTCAGGATCAACACTAAACTCCTTAATCTCTTGAATCTGACGATAGTCATACATTCTCTCTTGAATCTGAATCCCTTCATCTATCCTCACATTAGCACTTTCAATCAACTTCCTCAATATTAGATTGAAACATTTATAGGCTTTTCTCTTAGTAGAATAACCAAGGAAGACACCTTCATCACTTCTAGCATCAAACTTCCCTATCTCATCATCTCTTTTGATATAGAATTTACTTCTAAATATTCTAAAATATTTTATAGTAGGAATGTGACTAAACCATAATTCATAAGGAGTCTTACTTGTCCCTTCTCTGATCCAAATTATATTCAAGGTGTACACAATAGTACCAAAAACTTCTCTACAATGAACATGCGATATATTTCCTTCTAGCAACATAGTTCTGGCAGCATATAATATTGTTCTATTCCTTCACTCTTCTATCCCATTCTATTGTGGTTTCCTAGGAGTAGATGTCTTTTTGTATATTCCATGCTCTTCACAGTAGGTATTAAAAAAGTTTGAAGAAAACTCACCACCTCTGTCTGATCTCAAACATTTTATCTTGAATCCTGATTCATTCTCAACTTTTTCTTTGAATATCTTGAATTTTTCAAATGCCTTTGATTTCTCTCTCAGAAATGTAACCCACATCATCCTAGGAAAGTCATCAAAAAAAAGTATAAAATACCTTTCACCATAGTAAGATCTTGTTCTTGTAGGACCACATAGATCTGTATGTACCAGATCCAACTTTCCTTTCATAGAGTAAGATTTTCTTTTAAAAATTCTTCTAGTCCACTTCCCCATAACACACTCTCTACACATAGTGTTAGATGGTTTCACAATATTAGGTAGATCTCTTACTACATTATTCATACTTGCCTTCACAATATTATCAAAGTTTACATGACAAAATATTCTATGTCATAACCAATTGTCATCAAACTTTGCAATAAAACAAGAAGTCTCAGATGTATTTAATTAAAATACATTACGTCTAGATTTAGTACCAAATGTGATCAATTCTCCTGACTTACTTTTGATAGAACATTTCCCATCAATGAATTTCAACTAATAAGCCATGTCCACTAGCTTTCCAACACTCAACAAATTATGCCTAAGTCCATCAACAAGAAATACATTGTCAGTATTAGTTTTTCCATCTAGAGTAATAGATCCAACTCCAATGATAAGCTTAGGAGTATTGTCACCATATCTTACAACACCAACATCATATCTTTTCAAATTAAAAAACTTATTTTTATATCCAGACATATGATGTCAACAACCACTATCTATAACCCATTCAAATTTCTTTTCAACACAAGATACTCAGGCTCTTTCTTCATGTATAGGTTCATTATCCTTAATAGAAATAAATCCAATCTCATCATAGTCAATAGCTTCATCATCAAAAACAACTTCACTAGCATAGTAACATTCCTTGTCCTTTGAATACTTAGATTTATAAAACTTAGGTTTATGCTTTGGAACCCTTGTAGGACATCGAGATGCAAAATGACCTATATTGTTGCATGAAAATATTTCAAAGGTAACTTTCCTTCAAATTTACCCTTACCTCTCTTTTCTCTTCTAGTGATCAGGGCCACAAATTCATCTAGATTTCTTTATTCTTCCTGTATCTGTTCCCATTCATCAACATATTGTCCAAGTTCTTCTCTCAAGTCACTATTGATGGTACTTGCAATTCCTAATAAGGTCTTTTAGTTTCTATGCACAGTCGCCTTGAATGCTGACTCAACTTTAGGTAGAGAATATCCCACTTATATGGCCTCGAAGGTAGTTATTTTCCCAATCAATATCTTTATATTAAAGTTTGGTTTCAAAGTTATAATCTCTTCTATAGCTTGTACTTTTCTTCTGTATATAGGTGTCAGGGACCTGAGAATCTTTGCAATCACTTCTTCCTCACTGTAAGTACCTCCAAAGTTCCTTATGCCAATAAAAACTTTAGTAATTCTCTATGAATATGCTCTAATGTTCTCGTCATCTCTTATTTTCAATGTTTCCATCTTTGCCTTCCAGTTTTGTAACTTCTCCTTCTTTGTAAACTTATCTCCTTCATTAAGTGCTTCCAATCTTGTCCAAATTTAATGTGTAGAATCTAAATCTTTTACCTCTGTGAATTCTACTTCAGAAAGTGCCATGATCAATGCTTCCTTTGCGAATATCAAAGTTTTTAGATCAAGCTTTAGACTATCCTTCCTGTAGTAAGTAATATTCAAGATCACCTCAAGCTGTTAAGATTTATCTCTAAGGACCAGTAGCTCTAATACAAATTGTTAGGAATAACAGTCTACCATCACAACTGAGAGGGGAGGGTGAATCAATTGTGAGAAAAATTATTAAACATTACTTTATAAACCAAAACTTTAATCCAACTGATAACACAGTAAATGCCAAAAAATAACACAATCTTTATTGTTGAGGAAATCTTGTTAAAGTTAAAACCATGGTGGGAAATAGCACCCACAAATAATTTAGTAAGAGTATAGTATCCGTGTTAAAACATTTATCCCTATTAGGAGCTTATTACAACATTATAGTACATAGTCCCTATTAAAGGACAAACCATGTTAGGAGTCAAGAACAATAGTGGGCTCACTACCCAGGCACACTTCCTAAGGAAGATTATTGCCACCCTCAAGGACTTATAGTCTAAAACACAAGTGTATATAGAAAATATACAATCCAGTGAGCTATCTGATAGCAATTGTCTTTGCTTGGTCAGTTCCAATGAAGTACAATAATCATATCCTCTACTCTACATCCATAACACAATAAATCTTGTAGCTTCCACACTTCTCTATCTCTATCAATCACCTTCTCTTCATACATACATCTTTTCAAAAGAAAATATCTCTCATATATACCATATTACAATAATTAATTAGGTCGGCCAAATAAGATTTCCCAATATACAAATAATTATTTAACCCTTGATAAGATACACATGGGACCTATAACAAGTATACATAAATTACAATACATCAGATATAATCCAAGATCCATAATCTACGCTAGCAATCCACAATACACTCTACATCTATGAAGTCAGCCCTAAATAGGTCTCCTTCATAATACACGCCACAAATGATGTCATTAATAATCATACAAATTGTGACCTATAACATACGTTCTTGAACATGTCTTCTATCATCCCTTAAGCTCACATAACTTGAATCATCATCGCTTGTAAGATATACTCAAAACATAGAGAATTGCTCTGTCAATCATCATTGTCATAGTCTAGTAATCAGTCTTCACCAAAACATCTATAACTCATCCAATAGGAAATATTATGGCAAGTTCCCTTAGAAATAAGATCATCATACATCCTTCTACATATCCCCATCTTCTCTCATTTTGATTCATATGTACAATATCCATACACTTCTGTCAGTCATCATACAAAAGTAATAATTCATCTATTCTTCCTCCATCGAAACATGAATTCCAACAACATTAGTAGTAGCCAATTCCAACATCATCCAATAGGTCCCTACAATATTTCTTAGTTTTTTTTATTAGAAGTCTTCTAGTACGTTAAAACCTTACAAATTTTGTGGGGACAATAACAATTTCCATCACCTTTTCTTTTCAAGTTAGACCACAATCTAGCAACTGTCTCCTTATTTTGTTCTTCGCTGATCTTATTTGACATGGTTTTTCTTCACAAGCAAAAAAATTAGGCTATGGAAACTTCGGTCTATAACCTTCACAAACTACGCAAAATGATATTGCAAGTACATAAGTCTTCTTAGAACTAGTTATATAGAAGTTGAAATTTTAGTCATGAAATGATGTTTCAGAATAATATACCAGATTAAAATACTTAAACATAGATAAATTGAAAATCGAACAAAAACCATTAAATATTCAACATACTAACATAGTACTCGAGTAGTATAACTACCCAGTGCTGGGACGTCCTAGGGATGGGTACTTTGAGGTTTTTTGAAGATGAACATAACGCCAATTTCAAATTCTAACTTAGTGGTAACAATTATTTAGAGTAAGTTTGCAATAGTTGGGTCCCAGCCACATTTTAGGCTAGTTTCATCATTAGCCTAATACTTGAGAAAGATTTGAAACCACCAGAGTAAAATCAACATTACTCCTCTCATCAATAAGAGTAATAAGATTAAGGACATCATTTGAAAAGAATATTACAAATGAATAAGAGCTATGTTGAGAAAGGCACCATAAAGAAAAGTATAGATTTACAAAGAAAAGTATAGCTTTACAAGAAAATCCTCTTAAGCTCATCAATTAATAGGTATGAGATATTTTCCATAATAAGTCAAAGTGTGATATTTATATAAGGATTCAACTATGTAGTTTTTTTAGTTAAACTCATTGACCCATGTTTCATCAATAGTGGTTCACTCATCATGCTTAGGGGTTTGTAGTGGCTCAAGGATTTTTTGAAAGGGTTCAAGATAGGTTACAAAAAAAAGTATCCATTGAGAAAAAGGTTCCTTATGCCCTATTTTCTTATTTCTATGATAGATTTCATGGTACAAAGTATGAACCTATCTAGAGTTTGGTGTGTACCATGTAAGGAAGGATCTTGGTTGTGCTTGAGTAGCTGAGAGTGATTATTTTCAATTGGAAATCCCCATTGTGGGATTTGAAAGCCCTATGAGGTCACCATCAAGTATCTAAGGTGATGATCCCATGGAGGGACCTAAGACACTAGCAGTGAAATGGTCCCATGAAACATAAGTACATTTTACTAGTTAATTCCACATTTAAAAATATCACAATGCAAGCCATGAAACATAATAAAATTTTACTAGTTAATTCTACATTTAGAATATCACAGTACAAGAGAATTCCTCATACCTTATTATTATCTCATACATAAGAAATTAATTGCTTAGCATCTCCTTTGGAACACCCTTAGCTATTATAACTGCTAATCTATTTGTTGGATACTTCAAGGAAGACATGGAAGATGCATGCACACTACACTAAAAGTATAATGCATTCTCTTTAATTCCAAATAAAAGAAGGCATTAGGCGTAAATAATTAATAGAAGAGCATGGATGAAAAAAATACCTTTATCTCAAGACAAAGAGGCTGCCAAAAAGGCCCCAACAACTCTCTCACTATTCCTAACAAAATAAAAATGAGAAACATATTTTAAAGAGAGAAGGGGATGAGACATAAAATTTAGATTCTAAAATGTTGAGTTTCATTCATTTCTTATAAATAATTCTAATCCCCTATAGAAGGTGTTGAGGCATTTTTTAAAATTTTACATCTTGAAGCATAAAGTCTATTGTGAAATCAAGTATGGAGGCATACTGAAATGGCCAAGATATGAAATTACCTTGGAAATATTCAAAAGGAATCATTTTCACTATTTCACGGGTCATGAAGTTGGCAGCTCTGAAATGGTGAAATTTTGCTATTTCGTGGGAGCATAAAAAAAATAGTGAAAAAATGATTTTTTGCTATTTCGCGAATGACATTAGGGGGAGTAGAGAAATAGAGATTTTCTGGTATTTTGCGGTGGACTTTTTAGCAAGTTGCGAAATGACAAAAAATGAATATTAAATAGAAAGTTGGCTGAGTTAATGATTGTATCGAGCTGATAGATTTTGCACATTTGAAATATCTTGAGAGGAGTACTGGATTAAATGGGCATTAATTATAAAGAGAGTGAAGCGATCTTGTTCAGATTACCATATATATTAGAGAGCGAGATTAATCAAAAGCACAGGGTTAAAAAATGGTTCTTGTTAAGATTAAAATGATTTTGGAGCAAGTAAAGGATCCAATTAAAAAGATATGAAAATATATACCAGAGGCCAGCCTTTCCTTAAGGTTAAATGAAATTTTAAAGAACAGTAATCGAGGTTGCATACATCTAGATTTGAAAAGATGGATAGGACAAGTTGTCATTCCGTAGAGAATTCATGACATGAGAAGTAAAATTCAAATGTGCGAGGCTATCAAATCATGCTTACATTTAATGAAGAAATGGGTTTTCATGTATCAAAAGTTGGTAGGTTTCATAAAGTGTCTTTATAAAGAGATAAGGATTAACTTTTAAAAAATAGAAAATTTGAATTGTGAGTTAAAGAATGGGTTTGCCGATAGTTTTTGATCCTTGGAATGAAAATCCACATCAAGTAATACAACCTAATCTGCTAGGGGTAGAGGAGGATCAACCAGATTATCTTAATAGCTTAATGTTGGTGGAATGTGAACTCAAGACTTTTTATGTAGCCTATGAAAGTGACATGTTTGAGCTAGAAGCAGAGTAGGACTAGGCAAAGTTGCACGACCTTGCATGGGAAATCTACATGAATGATAATGGCTGGGTCAATGATGAGCTTGATGATGAATTATTGGACATGCTCAGGGTAATCCAACTGAATGGACCTAATTTTCTATGAATTAGGTATAAGACTGTTATTACTTCTCAAAATAGGGTTTTAGTTAAGAATAGACATTTTTGTAATGGCCCTTAGCTTGTCGCATCCTTCGTATTATATAAAATGGATACCAAGACCGTATATATATATATATATATATATATATATATATATATATATATATATATATATATATATGAAAAAAGGAGGAAGATGGTACTGTAGGTAGAAGCATGGATGGTGACTGCAACTAAAATGTAAATCAATTGTATTCACTTTATTAATACAAATAAAATGCATTTCCTGTCCAAGATTGAAGAAGTAAGTTCATTGTTTTTTATTGGATTGGTCCTTTGCATTTTTAGTTACACAAAATTTTCTCTTTACTGTTAGATGTCGGAAATTTGAAGCTTCTAATATTAGTTTTTGAGTATCAAGGATTGTATACAAAGCTCTCATCTATACAAATCCTTGTCTAATTGGTTTCCTGCCAAGGAATTAAAATTCATTTAGACTAAAATAAATATTATTATCAGTTCATCCATGATGTCATGGGGGAGAGAATCTAAAATTGAATTGCAGAGTGTACATGAGGGTTCAAACAAAGCTTGACTACATTCAGCCCAATTAGTTGGATAAGGGACTGGCCTATGTATCTCCTCAAAGAAGGTTTTTTATAGTTGTATGAGCATTGAATTTATTTCATTTCATTCTTTTGAAATATATCATCTCATACCCAAAGAATTTTCCTTATGCATAAATAAAAATTCAATTACAAAGCATTCATAAGCACTAATAATATTCAAACACTAATTAAGAAATCAAATACTCTTTTTCTGATTAGACTCAGGGAACATTTGCCATCCTAAGAAATCAAGAAAGTTTAAATTCTCTATAGAAAAGAAAATTTTGTGTTTGGGGTGAGGGTTTACCCACTTAGGTTTAGCAAAGCCTAAAGTGCAGGGGAATTAGATTATTCCCATCCGTTGGCCAAGATTGATTGAAGCAATCTAGGAGAATTCACAAAATCTCTTTGATATCCAATCTACAGTTTTGGGAACCAACATAAGGAAATAGAAATAGTGTAGTCACTTTTATGGAAGGTGGCGGAAAACCATATAGGGATAGGAGAGTAAACTATACAATTCACCAAAAAAATAAATTATTCTATTAATAACTTGCATACATAGTGTTGGAGAAAATGTCAATGAGCTAAAATAATAATTTTCAAGAAGATGTAATGCCAAAACAGACAAGGTTACTTATAGTAAGATTGAAATTTTTTAGGAAGATGTGAATCATATTAAGGAGTTATAAAATAAGGATAAATTGACCATGTAAGAAGATGTGAAACATATTAAGGAGTTCAAAATGAATAACATACTAATAAATAACCTTGGAATAGTGAGAAAGTTTGGACCAAAATCAGCCCATGATCAATAAAAGTTTGTGTTTCCTGCATATTTCCATATCCTGAGATTTTTAACAGTTATTTGCAGTGTTATTTTTATAGTTAATATGTTAACACTTTTAATATCCATTGGTTGGGAATGTTAGAGCATTGATTCAGCTTTATTTTGGTCTTTGTGGCATTTATTTTCATTCAACATTGACATAGATATATAAGGTTTTGTGTAACTGTCAAACCCTATGTCTAGGGTATCTAGTGAACACATTAAAATGTAGAATCAATGGAATATACATGTGATGAACCCTCAAAATCTATTGAATGATGAGAGGGGTTATGTAAACTATGTCCAAAATGTTTGTAGGGATCCATGCTACTGGTTGCACATGTTTTGAATGGAGGAGAATGGTAATTCATTGTCTTAGCCTGAGAAAGGACAATGACATGATGGTTTGATTGTGTTTAATTCATATAGTCAGTTTTAAGAGTATTTGAGGGTCTTATTAATGTGTAGAGGGATAAATTTTGATGTGTCATAGTGGTTGGAAGGTAAGGGACACCCTGTGGTATTTGCATTTGTGACTCTCCTAGAGGATAATAGAGTGACTATCATAATTTGACAGTGAATTTATGTTGGGTAACTTGATGAAACATTAGAGAATGGTTGAGTGTATTGATTATTTAAGGAAGTGAGATAAGAGTTTCATATATGAGGGTGAAGTTAAGAGTCCAGTATGTGAAGGGTTGATCCAAGACAAGGATCTGTAGAAGGGTACATTGAAGGTTTTTTTAGAGGGGACAGCCATAGACAATGAAAGACATTGTAATGAAGGATTTGCAGTCATGGGTGAGAGTTTTTTTTCATGTTACAAGGGATTTTTGAGAGTCCTCATAGACCTTAGAATGTCTAGGGACAATTTGTAATTTTTCTCTATTAAGAGGTGTTGAGGTGTTATGGTTGTCACAGAGTATGAGTGATCTGTCATGAAGACTGTATTTAGTGTTTGATTCGTAAATGCTAGGTGGATTTAATAGATGTACTATTATGCAATCTAAATGAAGAACTAGATTAAAATAATGGATGAGAGTGAAAAAAATAAAATAAATATGTCATGATTAACTAGAATACAAAAAAATACTATGTAAAATCACAAAGATTACCGAGATGAGTTCTAAGAGCTCTAGAATGATTTTAGCATATAAAAATGCAATTGATGGAGTGATTAAATGCATAAGGAGAGGCTCCTATTAATAGTAAACGGAGGGAAATAGATGGTTGAGATTCAAATTTTAAATGGAGGGCTAGGATGATTTTGGATTGATGAGGTGGAGGTCGTGGAAGCAAGGGTAGTTGGCTTTAGAAGATGATGTGTTTCTCACACTTATGTGAGAAACCTTGGGTGGATGGGAAATTGATGCTAAATAGGATACAAGTGTAAGAGTTGAGTGGCTCAAGGTGGCTATGGGGGATAAATGTGTAAGAGGAAGTTATCTATTTATGGAGGGTTAGCAGGTTCATATTTGGGGGATGTACTCACACATGTGTGAGACGATTTAAAAATGAAGGAAATGCTAATGGATGTAGGAATTAGGAAATCATCTTAATTAATCAAGTATTAATTAATAGATAGGAATTGCGGTGTCAAGATGAGTTTTAGGCTAGAATTATATTTAATTAATTTTAAATTAATCAAATCATGGTATTAGGCATAAGGGGAGAATATTAAAACAAATTATTTAAATATTGGGTGAAGGTTATTTGATATAATTAATTACATTTATAGGCTAAAGGGATAATATAACTAATTGTTCCAATTAATTACATTATAAGGTTTCAATAATTAATTAAATAAAAAATTAATTAATTACAAAAGGTATGTTAGTATGAATTTAATAAATTCTTAAGGAAAATTTTGGACGTCTACAACTTTCATTATTCTTCTTAACATCTTCACCATATTCACAAGAAGTATTACTATTTTTTTTTTCTGGAAAAGGTCTATTCATTGCTCTTTCAAAGATTAGATGGAGACACTGTAATAAGGTAGTGATATATTGTAGAAGAAATACTGAGAATCACAATTATACATAGTGAAGGAAAAGACATTGTCATGAAAAGATAGATAAATACAAGGTAAGAACATAGAATTGTGAGATGCAATGAGATATTGTGTTGCACTAGTTTGTAGAAGAAGAGAAAAGGTTTGAAATCCAATGAACATGTAGCATGAATATGATATAAAATAATGATCAAAATAAAGTGAACAAGAATGAATATCTAAGAAGCAGAGCCAAACATGAGTGTTGTGAACAATGATACTAAGTACATAAAATAACATTGGTTAATAATGAAATAAAATAGACAATCTATTGACATAATATTAGTACTATTATCAATGTCATTAAGGATAGTCATATACTATCAAAAGGGGCCATCATGGTCAAGAGAAAAAAATGCACGATCATGGTGGATAGGTGAGGTTAATGAATTGAGGATAGTAGTATTTAAGGTTCAAGAACAATGAAACAATGGTATCTAAAGAAGGATTCAACTATTTGACAGAGGTATGCTATGTTGTTATAATAGTAAAATGACAGATGTGATAGAATTAGTAGCATCTTCTTGATTTGTAACAACAAAACAATGGTTCTCACTGTTATGGGGTACTCTAAAATGAAAAGAGTAGAATTTAGAATAACTTTGAATCATAAAATATAGTAATTTATAAGCTAAAACCAGTGCTTGAGAAAAGAACAACAATGAAATCCACATATTAATGCAAAGGGTAATATGAAAGAAATAATGAGACAATGGGAAAGTACATGTCATTTCTCGGTATCATAATAGTTCTACAAAAGATGCTTGAAAATAATAATGTAGAGTTTCTACAAGGAATATCATGAAGACATGCATTTTCAAGTTTCAAAATACTTTTTCCTCCTTGTTATCATGCTTGTGTGCTCTGCATTTGCATTGTTCCTTGTTGATTTTTTTAGTGATTGGATTCATTTTCAAGTGAAATTTTCATGCATTTTTGTAACAAGTATAGTCATTTTTAATTATACCGTCTTCTCTAGTTTTTGTTTAGTGTCGTATTGTCATTGTTGTTTGTTTTGATGGATAGGGTTTCTAAAAACCACTACTTGTGTGTGGTATGTCTTGGGAGAAACCCATGAACAAGGGTGTTGAATGAAAAAAAAAATGGAAAGGATTCAAAAAAATACCTTCTAACGTCGGTAAGATCTTGACCTCATTCACGACACTGTCAACAATTCCAACACTAGATTGGGTTGTATATGAATAATTCACTAGGGTGATATGTTTGGTAACATATTGTGATTGGAAACCAAAGAAATCTTCAACTTGTATTGAAGATAAGATGTAAATGATGTAAGAATCTAATTTGCAAGAGTTTCTTCCCTCTTACTTTTTCCTTGCAACATCTCCAGTCTTGATCTAATTACAAGGGTGCTCGCGGGAATATAAGAAAACATTACCCAATTTTATATAATTAATTACCATGGGAGTCAAAATTATGACGCCCTCAATTGTCATTAGAATTCTGACGAACACGGGAAATGTTTTTTAAAAAAAATCAAATTTCCCTTTGTAAAATCTGATGGAGCAAAAGAAATACCATAGCCGTCGGAAATGGTCTTAAAAATATGCCCCAAATATATAAGTGTGTGCAGGAGGAGCTATAGGGAACTTTGTACATTGGTCCTAAATACCAAGACCTCATCCACTATAACCTTGTTGAGAAGTAATGTCATAACTCACATTATAATTAGTCTTTAATGTAGAGGGAGAAAGACATTCATCTTAAGGTTTATGGAAATGTGTAGTATAAGTAGTAATAGGAAGGGAATCTTTAGGGAGATCGGAACTCCTATCACTATTTACATATTCTTTAGGAAGGTCCAAGAAAAAGAAGGTTTATCAAGATCATCATATTTACTTAATGTTATTTTAGGAGATAAATCATCAAGAAAATGATTAAAATCAGTATTATTGAGAATAGTTTGATGAAAAGAGGAATATTTAGGATTAGTTAAAGAAGCACATGCACTAGCTTCCTTAAGTTCATCCATTAAGGTGGGTTTAGGAGGAGAGGATATAGGACTCACTAACGTAGGATTGTTAGGAGCATTATCTCTATCATCATCACTAAAGGACACCCTAGGTTAATGTTATCAATGTTATCTTTAGGTTCATAATTTTGTACAAATACCCTTATGCAATCAACATATTCCATAAATTTTGTGAAAACATTTATGAGAAAATTAAATGAAATATGAATAAAAAGTCTTGAAAATGCTTTTCAATGAGGAAGAATATTTGGAATTCTCATGATTCCATATGCAAGAATACCATGAAGGAGTACAAAATCATGCAATTAAAGAAAGTATTATCTTTTTCATGTGATTGATAAATAGAAGTAAGAAGGAATGTGAAAATATGAGGATAACACACCAATATACTTTATTAAACTCCATGATGAAAATGAAATCTACCCAAATCATATCTAATAATGCAATGTATACTAAATTAGATCTAGACACCAAATCAAAATGGAAATGACATGCATTGGGTTCAATAGATGTACAATAAGAAATGAGAGACATCAAGGGATGATCCTATTTCTTATAACACATTTGAAAGGAATATGACCCATTAGGCTCAAGAAGACTTAATAACTAAGTGAATGCAACGATCCTTTAATGTGATTGAGGGGTTTTTAGTGGAATACATGATTGGATAATTTGAGATAAAGGGCTAGATAGGATGAAAAGGTAAGTTTTAGGATACACAAGTTGAATGAGAACAAACAATATAGTACATATACCAAAAATAGGGTCCAAAGGATATAACTAGTCTATACAATCAATTCGAAGAGGATTTGGGAAGACTGGGTCACATGGGTTGACATATTCCTAGGGCTAGGTCACCTAGGCTAACCTTTTCCTTGCACTTTTGACTATTTTTAGTTCCAGACTATTTATGAGGTCTTGAACTTCCTAGATCTGATCCCATGCGAGTGATAGTTGTTCCTACAAATAGAAAAGAAGGAAATTGTTGTGTAGAGAGGAGTTTTCCCCAGTCAAACCTTGATTTTGAATCAACCTTGAAATGAAATGAAGTAAAGCATGCTAACATAGAGAAGATGATAGATTTGGAACATGAAGTGTATTATATGGAACATGAAGTGTATTATTGGAATCAATATTTTGAATATGATTAAAAATGTTGATGCAATAGCTTTGAATCCACACAATAACCCAAAAGGAAATAATGAAATAATCCTTACATAATGGATGATGCAGTTTGCTAGAATACTTGATGGAGAGAGAAGAATAACTTGAAGAGTTGAAGACTTGAATGAGTGGATATTGAAATGCTTGAATGTATGTGGATGCTCATGCTAAGATCTTCTTCCTTAATGGTAGACTCATTTTCTTGGCCTTCAATGAGGGAAGGAAGTTCTATCCATGGAGAAGATTTCCTTGAAAACACCTTGGAATGTTTGGAGACACACCTTAGAATTCTTGAATGATTGAGCTTAAATCTTGAGTGCTTATGAAATTTTGATTGTGGATGTGGATGCTAAAATGAGGACTGGTAGGTTTCTTTTATATAACCACTCACAAGCATTTCAAGGCTCAAAACTTGAAGAAAGCCAACAAGATTTTAAATTTATTGCTTAACCATTGAGATGGGTCCCCAATTTTAATTTAAAAGAAAACCTTGGGGAATAGGTTACCCTAGCCAACCTATTCTTGGGAATAGGTCACCCAGCCAACATATTCTTGGGAATAGGTCACCCTAGCTGACCTATTCCCACCAAAAAGTGTCTAAATTTGGTTTAGGAATAGAAACTCAAAAAAATTCGATGGGATTTTAGATTTATTTCTTAACCACTGAGACACACCCCTGATTTGAATTTTAAGGAAGACCTCAAGGAATAGGTCACCCTGGCTAACCTATTCCTACCAAAAAGTGTCAAAATTTGGTTTAGGAATAGAGATTGTAGATAAATGAAAAAATGATAAGTAGTGTGGGGATAGAGTACCCAAACTCAATGCAGAAGCCCATACATGCTGAAATGGGGCCTAACTGAGCATCTAATTATAGGTGCTTACAATTTAGGATGGTACAACTAAAATCCTATTTAGTTCAAATTTCAAGAAACATAAGATATTATACAATTTATTTAGATATAATTTTTTGAAGGTGTGATAGATTGGTTCCCCTTCTTTGTTATATTTTGGTAAAAACAAAATCTACAAGACATATATGTTTAAATACATTACCACAAAGTTTTGGTTCAAACATCAGGAAATAATAAATTGTACACTATGAAAATTAAAATTCATTCCAGGCAATTTTCAAAGAAAAGATGAATGCTTATGTGTTTGACGTCTTTCTTATAGGCTACAAGATTTGACAACTACTGGTATATGTGGACCTAACCATAGGAATATTGTGTAAGTGTTGACTTTATTAAGAAATTTTGATAAATATTAGGTGGTTGGTAGGAAAAATGTCAAAATATATTTGAAAATAAAAATTCATATTGTTAACAAGTCAAACTATAGTGTTATTTTAAGCCCATAATATGATATTAATTTATTTGCAAGATTTGACAACTATTGGTAAGTGTCTAACCATGGGAATATTAAGTAGATGTTGACTTTATTAACAAATTTTATTAAAATAAGTGATTTATTAAAAAATATCAAAATATATTTGTTGAAAAATCATAATGCTAACAAGTCAAACTATCTAGACTATTATTTTAAGACCCTAATATGATATTGATTTATTTGTGGATCCCTCTAAAATTAAAGTACATCATTACATTACCTTCTACCCTGATTGTAATAAACCCCAATTCAAAATAACAAGTTGTTAACCAAAATAATTTGTTAAAAATGCTCAAAATTTTTATCTCAAAAGAATTCTACAAATGATTTAGTGTCTTCCAATTATGATCTAGAACTTGTTGACTAAAATAATTTTTTGACAATACATATGGGATCATTATGAGAAATACTTAAAGGATTACTATAAAGTGGGGTCTTAGTAGCATAAATCTTGCAATGACTTCATAATGAATGACACTTCCAGTTAATCTCCTATCATTGTAATCTTCCATCACTTAGTTAGGTTAAATTACACTAAGATTAGATAACTAAGAATGAAATCTATTAAATGATTTTGCAAATCTTCTAAATTCATGTGATGAAAATTAAAATCACAAATATAAATATAAATTAATACTATTTTTAAAGTTGAAAAAAGTGTGAGTGAAAAAGGGTGAGATTGTAATTATAAAAATCAAGTTGCATAAATTTCTATAAACATCACATAAACATATAGTAGCTTTTATGCAATACCATTGAACATCATTAAGGGAATAAACTATTAAATTAACATTTAATATATATTACCTTTAAAATTAAATAATGGAAAATGTAAACCAAGAATATATATTCACATTTATTTGAATGAAAAAATGAGAAGAATATAATCAAGATTAAGTTGGTGTTGAATTTTTTTTAACATGAAGGATTTTATATTCATCTAAAATGTTCATGTCTTATATCACCTTTGCTTGAATTTTAATTTTTAAAAATATACATTATATGATTTTTTGGGCAAAGGCTAGAAGCCTAACATGTATTAATAATAATATAATTTAGAATTACAAAATACAAAAAGGCTCTTAGAAGCCAGATATGATATTGAAAGATTAAAAAAAAACTGGCCAATGTGGTTGTATCCAAGTAATGCTAGCAGAGAATTGACCTTGTGTTAAATTTATCGAGTGATGTCATTTGTGAATGAAAACTCCCCATCTGCTACCAGAATGAGAAACTTGTAGTTACGCGACATATAATCCATGTGAATCTTTCTACAATGTTGAAAGGTTATGAGCTCCCCTTCCTCTGATGAAGAAGAATCAGAATTCATGTGCAAAACAAGGCTTCCCACCTTGGTCCTGAAGTAACCCTTATGACTGAAATACAAAGAAACAAATCTGAACTTACCTCCCACTGGAATGTGAAAGGAAAATTTTGATAGCATGTATAGCAATGATTATTGAACTCATGTCTAATTTTACATGTGATTTTCTTCCTTTGTAAATTTAGTTAAAGTGGGAAACCTTGGAATAATGAAAGCTATCGTGTATAGATTTTATTTCCAATTTATCACACCCCAAATTAGCTAGATGGTATGTGAGTCTATTACCTTCCCAAAATGTATGTGAAAAAAGGAAAAAATTGACAAGGATCTAAGATTTTCCCAAACATGATGCAATATCTATCCAATCTTCCAATTATAGCATTTTTTTTCTTTGCAGGAGGGATAACTTTAAGAAACCCCCTCCTAGGAAAATGTGTAAAATCCTAGCGAATCATCCATTGATCTAGGGGAAAAGATTTCTTGATGACAGCAAATTTTTTTCCAAATTAGGAAAATAATGTAAAGGTGAAGGTGAATTTTCCCCTGCCGAATGAAAATTCCATAAAATCCTGGCTAATAATACATTAAGGTGGGGGAAAATATTTGTACTGGAGAATTTTATGTGTCGTTTGAAATTATATTTATTTTATTGGCTAATCTATAGTTAAATAAGGGAAAATTAAATATTTTATTTAGAAATTTTCAAAATATGGGACTCGTCAATGCATCATGTGGGCCAACGCCAACTAATAACTTGTTTGCAGATTAAACACATTGGTATCAATAAGCACAAAAATTTACATCAACACGCAACCTAACAGTAACATCCATCATTTTATAATGTTAAATTTCTTATTGAGACCATGTGATTATCCTAGGTCAATGGCTGAAGTTTAATTTCGGCCCAATTTATTGAAGGAAACAAAGTTCTCCAAGAAGTCACTAGAATGATGACACATATCAAATTAATCTGAATCTTAACCATTATCTAATTAATGGAAATCACGTAATGACATCATTACTTACACATATCAAGTCTTACATTTATTTACATGGACGGTTGATAATATATCATAGTTGTCGTTAATAAAAGAAATGTTTTATCACTGACACTAAATCTAGCTATTTCTAATTTCACACAGTCGGGCATTTAATATGAAATATTCATGAAATTTTGAAGACAAATGAACTAATTTCACATACTCATGCATATTTAATATGAAATATTTACAGAATCTTGAAGGACAAATGAATTAATTAGGTTAGAGAAAGAATTGAGGGCTATTTATAGATTATCTACGCTTCTTTCTTCTTCAATTCTCCTTTGGTTTGGGTCTGCCTTTGCTAGTGCTTGAAAGATTGCCTCTGGTTTAGGTTTTTAGGCGGTGCCTATATAATTTTAGATATTCTAGTTTTTTTTTGAAGATGGACACTGCTATCCATTTGATAAGCACATCTACCGAGGAACAGAAGGCCTTTTTGGGCCCGGTCTCAGACCAACCCCTTGAATCAGTTTGCAAGGAGTTTGGACCCTTAACAAATAAGGCTTTGAGGATGGTATTGGGCTGTGTATTTTTAGAAAACATCGATAGGTACCGAGTTGACATGGATATTACGTCCCATTTTTTGGCATATCTTATGGACCTCAAGGGAGAGAAGGTGGATATGGACAATTAGGGGTGCAAATACCTTGGAAAAGTGATTTACACAAGGTTTTTGAGTCAGACCAATATGTGTCCATTCAACCTTTTCTTTTGAACCTGGATGTTCAGCAATTGATATGCCATAGGAAATGGGCGCAGATTGGTAGGGATTTTCTTTGCAAATGGTTTATTTTGGATGACTTGGTGGACTACATATGGTTGTATGAATTCACAGAGCTTATTGTCTCTGAAAAGTTCTACTTAGATGGAGGGGAAAATCCTTAGTGTTGTGTCCCTATGGCCTCCGCCTAAAATTTTGAAATTTTCACTCTAGTAGGTTTTGTGTTTAAAAATTTGTAGGTACTTCAAGTCTCTAAGTCCAAAATTCCAAATATTGTAAATCTATAGAAAATATTAATGAAACGTTTGCAACTTCATTTCAATTTGTTTTTATGGATTTAATTGTAAAATGTGTATGTGTGACATATGCTATTTTATAATTTGTGAAATCGAAAATGAACAAAACAAATGTTAATGTATGACAGTATGTTATTTATTTAACACTAATAACTTAATATTACTTAACTTTTACATGTATAATGTTACATGTGTGACTATGCGACTGTTGAATTGTTATAGTTTAAAGTAGTTAGTCTTTAAACTTTAAAGTAAAACTAAAATATAAAATTAGAAAATGCCAAATGGAAATTCATAAAACATTTAATAATTACAATTTCTAGACTCCCAGTCACGTTGAGTTAATATCGCCTCTTTGGTAGTGGAGTTGTTCACCATCATTGGCAACTACAAGTGGTATGTACATTTGGTAACTACACGTGGTATGTACATTTGGAAACTGCACGTGGTATGTACATTATAATATCAACTATGAGCATTGATACTATTGACACATACCTTAAACCTATTTTTTTAGAACCCTAAATTGTAAATGTATTAATCAAGACCGTTGATTGATCGTAGATTAATGGCTAGAGTTTTATCTTGGGCACAGTTTCTCGAAAGAAATTGATTTTTGCAAGAAGTCTGTGGAATGGGTACATGTCGCATGGTTGGCATGATAACTTGCAAGAAATGAATGTCTTGTCAGAGTGACTATGACATTCTTTAGCCATCACCCATGTCACACGGTTTCCAAAATTGTACTAGTACAAACTGTAGTTATTAGTATAGTGACTATATTAGTAATTTCTCACACTCGTGCATTAATGAGAATAATTTACTTAAAGATATGGAAGATATGGAACATGTCTATTAATAGACATTCTTTCTTTCTTCTTCATCAATTTCAATTTTCTTTTGCCTTTCATCCTTTGCCCTCTAGTTTTAAGTTTTTAGATGTGTGATTCTGTAGATTCGTAGAATTTCAATTTTCTGTGTGTAGTTTGAAGATTTAGGTTTTTAATTTAATCCCTAGGGTATTGAGGCTCTGCAATTAGATATGGACACACCAATTAGGTTGAGAAATACATCCACTGATGAGAAATATGTTGGGTTTAATGGGAAGCAGTACTAAGAGGTGAGGGGTGAATTAGTACCTCTAAAACTTTTAACTCTTTTCACCTTTCATCATTAGTAAACAATATTTATTGTATTACCAACCATTTCTAATGTTCTTTCTTATGCATGTAACATTAATTCATAATATTTAATTTTTCGCAACATTCATAGAAAAATTCATGAAAATAATAAACACATAACACAAGATATGATACCACATAAAACTCCTGTTAGGAAGTAAAAACTGCAGTGGGGATGGCACCCATAAAAATTCACTATCTGTAGAATGGAAGGGAGATGGTAAAGGCTTACAATTGATCACTTCTGATGATCTACCCTATTAGGAGTATTAAAGTGGAGACCGGTTAAGATCTACTCTGTTAAGATCTTTAGCAACACGGATTAAGTGTGCACTCAGTTAAGAGATTTACAATAGGACTGTTAGATCCACCTTGATAGGATTTCTTAAGTGTACTACACTTGTTAGAATGAGTACAATATGATTGAACTGACTATATGAAATCTATCATTTCTGATCACAGATCCATTAAAGCTCTCATAATATGAATATCACCTATAGTGATTGATTAATACCTTTTCTCTGCTTGTCGGTATCCTGTGTTCTTGTTCTTGAAACTGATTTGATCCTTTTCTGTCCTTCTGCATGAATTCTCTTGTCTTATCCTTAGATTCTCTCAGTGACTACAATCATCATCAAACAACATGTTCATAATAGATTGAGCATCTATTTATACAAGTATTTTCCCTATTCTAGAATCACACATTACAATGTTAATTCTTGATCCAAGGTATACAATTTGACCTTGATCTTTAGTTTTAATATTTTAAAATAGTTAGACTGATTAAAATAATAACAATTACATTGCTTCCTCTACACATAATGGATTTAAAATAAATCAAGAAGCTAAATATACAACTTCATAGTTTTATCTGATGTGGAAAGTCAGATCCACTTTTTGTAGGATGTAACTGACTGTCAGTTCTTGGTCGTCGGGTTGAACTAAAAGTTTGTTGGCATTCCTTTGTTGAATTGATCATCAAGTTCCCTTCATCTATTAGGTTCCTCTCTTTGTTTTTCCATTGGGTTGCACTATTGTTACTCGTCGGGTTCCTTTATCCTTTTTGTCATCGGGTAACACTAAATAGTGTTTGTTGGGATGCTTTGTACTTGGCAGTATCAGGTAACCTTGGTTTCGGGTAGTGATGTGCCCTATATGTCAGTGTAGTGTAAAATGATGGTGTAGATCATGTTTTTCCTTGTATATACTCCTAATAGGGTAGATCATCAGTTGCAGCTTGTTCTACAGTTGTGTCATTTGTGTCATCTATGGTGTGTTTTGCTTTAGTATCACCCTTGTCCTCAGGTGTGCTTGTATCTTTTGTAGTAGATCCTTCATTACCTTCTAATATATTGATGACCTTCATCAATACTGGCATATTGATTTGTGTGTTGTCTTGTGCTATATCTAGAGTGGTGTCCTACTTGTCGGTTTGGTCTTTTTGAGCAGTGACATCCTCATATTTTTGTAGTTGCTCTATAGGGTCTAGTTTTTTTATGTCCATGACTGAAGTGTCCTACCATGTCTCATTAGCAACATCCATGTATTTATTGGCTTGGGTCTTCATTTTTTGTTTCTTGATATGATCCTTAAGTCATATGAATATAACATCATCTTCTTTCTGAGGATCTTTATCAGAGTCATAATGTGTGATGTCTTGAATGTCAAGATCATCCATGACTTTGTCCAATTGTCTAAAGCAATGTGCTGAGGACTTTCCTTGTCTTTCTCCTCCTCTCTATGAGGTGTTTCAGTGAGAAGTAACTGTTCCTCATGATTTGTTGACTCTACAGATAGATCTAGGAGTTGTCTCCATTTAGTTTCGGTCATTGTATCTAGCTCTATAAACTTATCCTCTAGCACTTTGTAAGCTCTTATCTTGGCTACAAATTTTCTTGAGTTCTTCTTCATTATTTCTTTGATTTCTTCTATCTAAGATTCGGGAGGCATAAGTGTGACTAGTTACCTCTCCCTTACTTCTCTTTTAGTTTGTAGAGCATATGACCATTGTTGAGATATTATGTTGCCCAGCTCTTTGGGTATTTGGTTGACAAATTCAGCTAGTACATATTTGAATTTTATCATTGGCCTGATGATTACCTCTTGTATCTTATTTTGGTCCTCTGGTTTTAGTGTATCCCATTGTCTGATTTTCTTATCATACATGGTGCCAGATGCAGCAATAGATTCAACAGCCTCATCAATTGTTTGATTTATGAAATTCTTCTTCACTACATCAAGCTCATCCTCTTTAGAATCCTCAATGTCAGCTTTAGTCCTAACCATTCTTTTCCTCCTCTTTGTAGGTGTTTGTTTCTCTATTTACTACTTTGTTTTCTTTGCTGGTTGCTTCCTCTTATAGGTCCGTACTTGACCTTTCTTAAGAGGTGTGTTATCGGTCTTAGTAGTTTCACTCATTGTCCTCTATTTCTTTGTAGGAGGTGGAGGTGTATCAGACTCAGTTGCCTCAGAGGCTGATTTCTTCTCATCTTTCCCTTCACTGATGGTACCCTGTTCATCAGTTTCCTCTATTTGTCCTTGTTCCTCATTAACTGATAGAATCTTTTTAAGATTCTTAACCATCTTGTTCTTCTTGTTGACAGTCATTTTGATTTCTAGGCCTCTTTTTATCTTTGACCTAGCCTCTTCATAAGTGCCAAACCTTGGTTGCTTGTTTTCAATTTGCTCATTGATCAATGCATCAATAGCATTGGTTGCTTGATCTATGTTTATTTCATAATCAAGAGGGGCTAAACAATCTATTCTTGGTACAACCGATTTTATGTGGGTGAAGTCTATATCCACCATAAAACATATCTCATCCCTATGTTTTTCAATTAGTTTCTCAGGGATCCTTGCTCTTTCCATCATCTTTTCCTTGAATTCAAGGAAGTATGCAGTCATAAATGAGTCAAAGTTATCTCCTAGTGACTTAATTAGTTCACTAATTTGTAGTGTCACTGGCTTTGTAGTATCCCATTTCACTTTTCCTACTGAAGGAAAGTACTCTTGAAAGTAGAAAAATATACACATGATAAGTGAGCCAAACTTACATGTGTTAGTCTTTGAACACCTTATTGTGTTCATGTTCTCATCAAGTTTCTTTAGCAGGATCTCACACAGATCCATCTAAATTCCCTTTGTTACTATCTTGTAAGATATGCTTACTGATCTTGACAATATGTTGTTTAGCCTGCTTGCCTGAAAGATCTTGTAACGAATCACACATGTACCAAACCTCAGTTCTACGTTGGTGATGGTTTTCACTTTGAGACCTCTGTTATCCCATTCAACTTTTGTGATCTTTTCAACTTTTTGCATGGAAGGATTCATGTGAGCCTTAGGCTTGTCGATTATTGGATAACCAGTGATAGCATGAAGGACATCCTTAGTGATTTGTTTGGGTTGATCCAACCATAGCTTCTAATCATGCATTTTGCTAAGTACCAACCTAATCTAGTCAATTTTGAAGTCCCTCAGGAAATATAGGGCATTTGTTATTCCCTTTACTTCTAGATGCTTATGTTCATCTTTTAGGTTTCCTTTGATGATATGTAACTGATTGAATGTTTGATAATGTTAAGTTGAAGATGATGCAAGACATTAAATCAGTTAATGGTTTGTATTGTCATTGATGTCAACTTGATATCATCTATATGATCATATACATAATTCCAAAGACTTCAGAGAATCAATGGAACAAAGGTTAGGCTTTCAGAAATGCATAAGAGTTAAGTATTCACTAAGTGACAGACCACACTGGTAGAGTGCACACCATTAGTAAAGATAGAGATAAATTCTCAATGATGCCCGATGAGTAGAAGACAGTGTTGCCTGATGAAGCACAATCACAGAATTCCCGATGAGCTAAAATTAGTGTTGCTCGATGAGAAAGATCCAATGATGCCCAATGGATGGAGATCCTGAAGCTAATTGAAGTTGCACTGACAGAACTGGCAGTTATCACCGGTGATAAACTGCAGAATTGACCGACAGAACAGAGAGATCAAAAAATGACAAAATATCTAGCTGGAAGAGCTTAAGGATAGAATTAACTAGTTTTTTTATTTTTTTATTCGACCACAATTAAGTAAGTGATTTAAAGATGATTTATACAGCTGGCAAGAAGATAACTATGAGATAAATCAGGAGTTAAAGCCGTAAATCAATTTGGCTGGATTGTTTTTCACGCCAAGAATCAAGAATCAAGAACCAAGAGTTAAGGAATATCATGTCTATATAAGAGACAAGCATAATTCATTTTTTTAAGCAATTAGATACATGAGGGAGTGAATTGAAAGAAGATGTTGAAGAGAAATTGGTGAAGTTTAAGCTTCATATAGTCCTGATCAATCAAGCTAAGGGAGAGCTAAAGAATTCTGCAGACACTGATGAATAGTGAAGCACAGCATCACAGAGCAGAAAGAGTGAAGTACAAAGGAACTGAATTGATACATTGATAAGAGAGGTATTGTAAGTAAATAGATCTGAATATCTGCAATTCAAGTTGCATTAGAAATAGGTCATTGTGTTTCAGTTTAACCATTGAAGCATTAAGTCTCTTAATAGATCAGGACTTAATTGTCTTCTATAATTGAGGTATATCCTAACAGATTACCAAAAAGTTTGATTCATGATAGTAGCATCGGTCTTACCTAAAGCCTATTGACAGTCTAAGGAGGCTGAGTCAAGGATGGTAGTAAGATAAGCATAAAGCCTATTGACAGTCTAGAGGTTGATTCAAGGATGGTAGCGTAGATGCCAGATACTTAGTGACAATCTATGTATAAAAATCCTCTAACAAGGTCACACTTAACAGTGTGTTTGTAACCTTAAACAGGGTTGGCTCCTAACAGGGCTCACTTCAGGAGAGTGAAAATTTGGGGTACTGGTCCTAGTGGTTTTTCCCTTAACAGGGTTTCCACATTAAAATCCTTGTGTTATGTGTGTGTGGTTTATTACTTTATTGTTTTAGATTTCACATATGCATTTATGGATTGATTGGTATACTCTGCATATTTACTGAGTATCGGTAAATAAGTTTTACTGCTTATCAGTAATCAAGGAGAAAAAGGACAGACAAGGTAAACTGACAGAGTTATTTATTTCAAGTATTTCAAAGGCATACATCTTGTAGGGACTCAATAATCTGAGGTGTATTAATTGGTGGATTGAAGTTTAAAGGATAAATTTTTTAGGCCACTGATTCACTCCTCCCCTCTTAGTTATTACTAACATCTTTCTGCATCACAAAGCTTCTTGTAATCTTCATCCATCTCTAGATCACCTATTTCAGCAATCTTACAGTGAATATAGGACCTTACGTCCTCTATCAGCAAAACCCTAGGTAGAATCTTAGAAAATGCACCGATTTCATTGGGTTGCGATGTGATCTCTAGGAATATCTTATACTTGGGCTCTACACAGGTGTTGTTCTTAATTAACTTAACCACATTATTCTTATCATTCTTGATCTTTACGGTTCTTGAAGTGGTTTCCATGGTTTTTCAAATTTTAGGGCTTTGTTGAAAAATTTAGGGCTTTCTTGAAAATAATGACAGAGTTCTTTGGTTCCCTTGGTACTTACTTTGATCCATGATACTGGTAAATGATCTATTTTCTATGTGCTAGATTGAGTCAAGGTTGCTCTGCTAAATGCTCTTCAATCACTCTATTTTTTCTCTTCTTTTTCTCTTCAAATTGTGGGTGTAAAATGAAGTTCTCCTATCGAGTATTTATAGAATTTTGTCCTAAGTCTGTCATAAATGCTCAATGAATCAGTAGGTCATGAAGACAGAGTTCATTGGGAAGACTTTCAAAATCATCATCGGTGTTGTCAAGATTCTCAGGATGGCTTTTAAGAATATTTCTTTTACCGACGGATATCGGTGTTCTGTCATGACAACTTTAGAAATTTACTTTCTTACTAATGGGTGTCGGGTTACATTGGCAACTTAGCCATTTTAAGTGTTGACCGACAATTATCGGTAAGTGTAGATAGGTCATCCTTTATATTCACTGATGATTTTTGATATGTGTTTATTGATGGGGTTGTTTTCTCAGATTTGTAACAAGTAACATAATATGCATCTTTATTTATGCAGATTTTGACTATCTATCAATTGTATAATGGAACTAATGCAAAATATGACTTGGTGTAGTGCAGTTCCATACTTACTTGTTTAGCTTAAGTGGGGGTGGTGATGTCACCAGATCCATTGGAGGGGGTGTCACCATTTTCATTGCTTGGTCTAGCTTCATCATTATTTGAATATTTTCTCCACATTTTTCCTCTAGCCCTCCGGATATCTTCAATGGTGTTTCCATTGGGATATGTGCTTGTCTCTGTCATTCGGTCTTTGTAGTCTTTCTTGAGATGACCAACTTTGTGATAGTGTAAGCATGTCATTCTGGGGTTTGACTAGCCTCTAGACCTTTTGGTCCATGCCCTCATGTAGTTTGGAGCAATGCCACCATATCTAACACATGATGTACAGTTTGTCCAAGTATTGTAGTCCCATACATATTGATTACCGATTCTCTTTGGTTGATAGGGAGTTTTTTGACCTTTAGGCTTCCATGTTTGCCTTTTCTTTTTCCAGCATTCATTATTTATGTGTCCATTCATCTTGCATGTAGGACAATATTTGTCCATGCAGGTTTCCTTCTTTGGTTGTTCTATCTTATACTTACATCCATATGCTTTATGTCATTTCTTGTTACATTTATAACATAATCCTATGAATGAAGATGTAGATTTAGGAATACATTTCATTTTGCCTCTACACACATTTGATGTGTGCCCTTGCTTTCCATAGTTTTTGCATGTCATCTTTCTTGGTCTTGGATTTTCATAGACATTCTTTGGATTGGCTTGATTTGATGATTCTCCATTTTCGGTAAAGCCTAGACCATTGTTGTTGTTGACTCTTCATTTTACTTCAAGAAAATCATTCATTCTTTTATTTCTTTCTTCAGCCTTTCTGATAATTTCATTATATTGTTGCTGAACTCTAACCTCATGCTTTAGTTTTTCATTTTCTTCTCTTAGTTCACCAATAGCCTATACTCTTTCAATGAGTTCTATATTCATTATGTTTGCTTCTTGACTCATAAGAATAATCTGATTTGTAATCTCATGGTGATTCTCAACATGTATTTGAATTTCTAACTCCTTTTCTTATAGCTTCTTTGTAATCTTCCTTCTGTCATCAACAGCTAGTGTTCTTTCTGTTTCATATTTTCTAGTAGAACTCATCACATCAATCATTCTTACCATCTGGGTCTCTTGACCAATCTGTAACATCTTTATTTTCTCTCTCAGATGTTGATTGATCTCCTTTAGACTTGTGATGTTGTCTTCTAATGTATCAGATGCATTACTTGTATTTGATCCTAAAGATTCAAATAAATCTAGAATCTTTTCTTCTTGATAATCTTTTTCATTTCTCTGAGTTGCCATACCTTTTCTCTCATCCAACAGCTCTCTCATCTTGACTCTTGCTTCTTTATACTGTTCATAGAACATCTATATCACAAGATTTTTGTTCTCAATATTCTTATAAGGTTTGTACTTCTCCATTGTATGATCTTTTCTCTTAATCCTTTAAGCTTTCCAAGAAGAGACTTGGCTCTGATACCAATTGTTGGGATTAATGGGAAGTAGTACTGAGAGGGGAGGGGTGAATCAGTACCTCTAAAACTTTTAACTCTTTTCACCTTTAATCATTAGTAAAAAATCTTTATTGTATTACCGAGCATTTATGATGTTCTTTCTTATGCATGTAACATTAATTCATAATCTTTAATTGTTTGAAACATTCATGAAAATAATAAACACATAACACAAGATATGATATCACATAAAACTCCTGTTAGGAAGTAAAAACTATGGTGGGGATGGCACCCACAAAACTTCACTATCTGTAGAATGGAAGGGAGCTAGTAAAGGCTTACAATTGATCACTTTTGATGATCTACCCTATTAGGAGTATTAAAGTGGAGACCGGTTAAGATATATTCTGTTAAGATCTTTAGAAACACTGATTTAAGTGTGCACTCGGTTAAGAGATTTACAATAGGACTGTTAGGTCCACCTTTCTTGAAAGGATTTCTTAAGTGTACTACACTTGTTAGAATGAGTACAATATGATTGACCTGACTGTATGCAATCTATCATTACCGATCACAGATCTATTAACGCTCTCATAATATGAATATCACCTATAGTGATTGATTAATTCCTTTTCTCTGCTCATCGATATCCCGCGTTCTTGTTCTTGAAACTGATTTGATCCTTTTTTGTCCTTTTGCATGAATTCTCTTGTTTTATCCTTAGATTCTCTTAGTGGCTACAATCATCATCGAACAACATGTTCACAATATATTGAGCATCTATATATACAAGTATTTGACCTATTATAGAATCACGCATTACAATATTAACTCTTGATCCAAGGTTTACAACTTGACCTTGATCTTTGGTTTACATGTTTTAAAATAGTTAGACTGATTAAAATAATAATAATTACATTGCTTCCTCTACACATAATGGATTTAAAACAAATCAAGAAGCTAAATATAATACCTCAGTGTTTTATCTGACGTGGAAAGTAAGATCCACTTTTTGCGGGATGTAACTGACTGTCGGTTCTTGGTCGTCAGGTTGAAATGAAAGTATGTCGGTGTTACTTTGTTGAACTAATTATCGGGTTCCCTTCATCTGTCGGGTTGCACTGTTGTTACTCGTTGGGTTCCTTTATCCTTTTGGTCATTGGGTAACACTGAATAGTGTTTTTCAGGATGCTTTGTACTTGGTAGTATCGGGTAACCTTGGCGTTGGGTAGTGTTGTGCCCTGTCTGTCGGTGTAGTGTAAACTAATGGTGTAGATCATGTTTTTCCTTTTATATACTAATGGTAAAATATAATGCCTTCAAAAAATCCATTTTTGGGAACGATACCAGACGAAGTTCTCACTACTGTTTGCAAGGAAGTGGGATCTTTCATTAACAATTTTGTGTTGATGGTGCTTGGCCATGAGTTCATTCACAATGAGAAGAGATACCACATTAGCACGGACATTACGTCCCACTTCCTGAAATATCTTCTCAACCTCAGAGGATTGAAGGTAGACATGATTTTTTTGCTGCAAAATGTTTTCAAGGATCAATTTTTGGTGGACGATGTCCAAGTCGTTGTCTTCATAGAACCAGGTTTGGGCATCCCTTGGGCTGATGAAATTGAAAAGATTATCCAGTGAGGCCACACTGTGGAAAGGCAACCCTTCCTACTGAACCTTAATGAAAGGCAGCTGACGCGACATCGGAAGTGGGTGTGGTTGGGGAGGTACTTCCTGCAAAAGTGGTTTCACCTTGACAACTTCAAGGAGACGGACTAAACCTGGCTCAAAATATTCAAGGAGGTTATCCTTCATAGACAATTTTTCTCAGACAGGGATGGAGATGAAGACCCTTACTTTTTTTGTTCTTGAAATGGGGTTTCTGCATTTTTTATTTTTTATTTCTTATATGATCAACCAGTGCCCTTGTTGCAATAAATTTTGTAACTATTTGGATACTTCCCATTTTGTAGGGGTTTACAGTGAGACTATAGTCTAAAGTTAAACTATATAATTATAAAGTAATTATATAGTATATTATAATATTAGTGATGTAAATTTTCATAATAATTAATGAAAATTTTGTTGTTCAACTCTTAATGAATGATAATAGATTGTCTGGACTCTCCACCTTGTAATTTAGTTTAAATTGCATAATTATTATAATTTTTCTATCTTCCTCCGGAAATGAGACACATATCAGTGTGTGAGATAATAGATTGTTTGTGTAATCTTGTTTAATTGCAATTTTGTAAAGAAATCTAAAGACTTTACTATTGATAAATGATAAATAATAAATTATATGCCCATTCACATTGCCAAATCGATGTGTGAATCTGTGATATCATACAATATGAACCCAAAAATGTAACAATGTTTAATGTATGTGTGTAATTTTTTTTAAGAGTAATAACTTAACTTTTCCATGTCAATGACAAATGTATTATCATTATGTGTCATGTGTGCGACTACGAATGTGGAATTTTAAAAGTTTAAAGTATTTTATAAATTATTGGTAGTAATAAATTAATAAATAATTAGACTGTTATCTGTGATTGCAATATTTTAATTAGTTGTTTTTATATTAGACAGTTTCAATATTTAATCTAATTTTAATTTAATAAATTTTTGGCGTATGGTGTTACGTGTAAGTGTATTTCTAGCGATTGTTGGATGAGCAAAGATCAATGATGTATAGTGTATTTCAGGCCAAAAGGGAAAATAAACCCCATTTTTGCAATCCTATTTCAAAATCACGACACATGACCACTCACACAATCGGTGTCATCCGATAAATATAATTCAATTTTTTTTATTTTTATTTCTTTAATGGGACCGATCACACATGATAATGACTACCAGTGACTGTTGGATGAGCACAGATCAATAACATGCGGTGTATTTTGGGATGAAAGGAAAAGCAACACCATTTTTGCAAACCTATTCTAGAATCATGACACATGTACACTCATTCAATCAATGTCATTCGATGATGTCCAAATGACCGAATGATAAAGGAAGATTAAAAGAAACTAGCAATCATTGGATGAGCACAGATCAATGACATATGGTGTATTTTGGGCTAAAAGGGAAAAGAAACCCCATTTTTGCAAACCTATTCCATAACCATGACATGTGTACACTTAGCTAAGTTTAATTAAAATCATAATTGGAGTAAAATAGTAACTTAACATTTAATAAGTAATAAGCTCAATTTGACTGAAAACCAAATAATTAAGTGGCATGTGTCCTAGTGACCTCAAATATTTGGAGAAGCAATAAAAGTTAACACGAGTGACGAGTCACAACTGACGATTTAGTACTACTCACAATTGTACAATTTTAACCTAAGTTTTTATATTTTTAGTTCTTACTAGTATATTGTATTGGAGATTCAGAAAGGGGTTACGACTTCTAGCTTGAGGATTGAGGAATGCAAAAGAGTCTCTTAGCTCTCTGCCCACTCATAGTCTACACAAATTGAATTTCTAGGTAAAATCTTGAACACCCACGTCCCGCCCTTTAAATTTTACAAATCTAGTGGTTTACTGTTTAGATTGTAGTCATGTATTAGGGTTGAATTTTCAAACACGCCTGTAAATTGTAGTTGTCACTTGTGTAGAATTTTTTGAATTTTTGTACAAGTAAATAGTAACACTAGTATACCACGGTCCATGATGGGAAAAACAAATACCAAGAGTCTGAGTAAAGAGAAAAGAAAGGAAACAAATAAAATAGACTTCCACAAACTGGTTAAAACACTAGGTTTCACTGATGAATTCCATGATATTTTTTATCGTGTTATCCATGGAAATAAGGGAATCATGGAAATTATATTTGACTTGAAAATAAGTGGAAAGATCCAATGAAGGATTCAAAAAAAATTCCATTTAAAAACAAATTAAAGGCAAAGACAAATAAAATTGCATCGTGGGTTGTTGGGTCAGCACGCGTGGCATTACCTCAAGTATTCCCTTGTCCAGAAATTGTCATGCTCTGTGCCAAAAATTATGATGAAAATAGAAAAGCAATTATCAATAAAAATACTCAAGAGGAAATTTTTTTGATAACAGAGACTGAATTTGCTAGTCTGTTGGACCTAGTGTTTGAAGCGCAAAAATCAAATGTGGACATTGACTTGGGAAAGCTGGAAGAAAATTATGAAAAAATAGATGCAAAACAGAAAGATACATATATCATAGGAATAACAAGCAGTTCTAGTCTGGGTCTAGATGATAAGCCTCCTTATGATTATGATATTTTTTTGCAATGGGTTCAAGGTAGTATTTCCTTGCTAGCATTTTGTTTGGGATTGGATAGTAACAAAGAAGTGGGTGCCAACATTCTTGAAATGATTTTTCATATTCATTGTGAAAAAGAACCAGTAAAATATAATTTTATTGAGCACACTGTTCATTGCATGCAAGAACAATTACTAATGCTTAAAAAAGGTTCAAAGAAGACATTTAGGTTCACAACCTACTTGTGCTATCTTATTTTAGCAAAGCATCATGCAATATTTGAGATAAATAATCTTCAAAGTCAGGTCCAAAATGCACTATATGAATGGACACCTAAGATAAGGATGAGTGATAATAGAAGGAACTATAAAAATTTTGTAGACTTGTTTTCGGCACCAATGTATCATAAAATTACAGGCACTCTATTTCCTAAATTGCTTATGTCTTTTAGAGATTACATTCAACTCGGAAGTCAAATACAATCGGTTGACTGATACTTCATGGAAGACTACATTGTGTTAAGGTTTTACGGTTCAGTGATAGAACCCTACAATCTTCCAATACATGTTACAAAGAGGGTATTTGCATTGGAATATGTTTGATAGATGGAGAGCAAAGATGTACTCTTTAATGGTCAGCAAAAGAAAATGATATTTCCTTCCTTGCCTTTCTCATTGGGAGGGTTCACATTTGAGAGAAAAGGATTCAAAGTGGCAGAGGCTTTTTTTCAATTTTTTTCTTTGCTGTTAACAATCATTGGAAGTATGATCCACTAAAAAAAATTAGAACAAATCTTAGAGCGAATGGGAGATCCACAAGAAAATGTCAACATGAGAGTATGTCATTGATAAAAAAATTTAAAAACATGGAGTCCTAGGACGAGGTCAAAAAAGAGATGAAGAAATATGTTGCTAATAATAATATTTCTATACAAGAATTGTCATCACAATTTATGGCATTGCACAAGAAGAAAGGAAAAGTGCAACACAAGACATCCTACAATTTCTACCAGCAAGCTTCTCAACAATCTAAAAAATCTATTTCAAACAACCTAGCTTTTCAATGTAAAGATGATAATTGGACTACAACCAAAATTAAAGATTTTTGGGAAATGTGGAAGAATCTCGGTGAGCCAAAGACCTCTGTAGATCTTTATGATCTGGATGAGGATGAAATATTTATCTGTTTGTGGAATGCGGATCATTCTGGTAAAGCACACCCCAATGATTAGAATGATCAAGATACTGATCTTGATGGGAGGTATTATGTGACAATTGCTACTGGAGTCAGTGGGTCCACAAAATAAAAATATGGCAAAGGAGTAGAGATGGTATAAAAAATGGCTTTTCCAGGTAGTGGTGGTCTAGGTCCCACAAGAGAAGGGAATTGGTATCCAATTGCCACACCTTCTCCACCAAAAGGTGGTAGGACACCAGTAATTGGAGGTTTATCAGAAAAGGTACTACTCAATCTCATACCATTCCACCTTCATTTGTTCCAACTTCAAATCCAATTCCACCTTTGCCAAGCACTCAGATTCAATCTGAATCAAGTGCCACTCCCACTACTGGGGATGGCATGGGTAGTACTAGTGGTCCAAAAATGACATTATAATTGGACACGATATCAATGGATCCAAGATATCAAGGCAGTGTAAAGAAGAAAATTTTTATGACAACAATGCCAATGGTGTCTGTGACTGTGAGTCCAATAATTGCCACACCTTCAGGAAAAACCCTCTAAATAGTCCAAATTCTCCACTTGTAATGGGTTAGGGTGTTACTATTACTAATCCTCATGGTGCAATTATTAGAACCATAGGTGGAAGCTTGTACATCACTGCAAGTCCTATTTCACCTTTCAAACGTTCAATTGTGTCAAAAAACCTTGATTTTCATTACAATGATTTTATAACTAACTTTGAACAAACAAAAAATAAGAATAGAAAAAATACTAATACATTGAAGAGGGATGCATTTGTTGTAGCTCGTGATGCAGAACCTGCATCAAATAGGTTATTTCCCACATATGACCCAAAGAAAGAAATGATGGAGTTCATGGTTGTTATGTCCCCAGCTAGAGATAACAATCCACTAGAGAGTCAAATAGATTCATCTGAATTTCAAGTTAGCACCCTCCAAATGAATTTATCCAAAATTAAAAATGTGAACAAGATAAATGTGTCAAAAATGACCAACCAAGTGGTCTACAGTTTAGTGATGAAGTTGGAGAGAGAGAATGGAAAGCTTCAGGGAAGAATATAAAAGTTATAGGAAGACCTAGCAATTGAAAAGGCAAAGGAGAAAGCAGCAGATAATAGGTGTAAATAATTAGAGAAAAGGATAAAAAATCATGCTCTAAGGAAGAAATTGGACAACAAGAACATATAGAGGCAGGACTAAAATTTGTGAGGGAAAATTGGAAGAGAGAAATAAAAATCTTGAGGATGAAAAAGCCTCTTCTTTAAATTTATACAAAAGCGTGGAGAGTGCAGCACAAGTAAACAATAAATTAAAGAAAAAATTGGAGGATGAGAGGGTAAAATAAAAATAGTGGGAAGAGAAATAAAACCAGTGGGAAGAGGAAGCGGAGCAAATAAAAAACAAAGTGAACACCAGTTGTCAGAATTGAGAGAAGAGCTAAAGAAGGCAAATAATACAATTAATACTTACGAAAATAGCTTTAACGACCAAATGAAAAATACAGTCAAGCAAATAAAAAGAGACCTTTGGGGGAAAATAAAGGTGACTGGTGATAGGTTTTGTGATTGGTTTGAATTGAATGAAAGTCTTAGAGATATTTTTGGGAAGCTCAAAGAGCACATTGAGAAGAAAAAAAATATTTGTTAGAGAGAGAAAATTGCAAAACAGATTTTGAATCAAATCAACACAACCAGTGACAGGCATTTTGCAAGAAAGGGAATTGATGATTGTATTCATGCATTAATAAAAACAACCTTTGTCTTTCAAAAATGTCAGAAACTAAAGGAAGTAGAGGAAACTCTTGCCTTATTTGAGAGAAATCTTGCCAAGATGAATCAAACAATAACCAAAATGATAGGTCATGGTTTGCAGAGTCCTGGTCCTAGTAACTCATTGACAAATTTCATTAGAAGAGAATCTTACAAAAAAAGGTTGGAGGAGACAATGAGGACTGATTTAGGCAATCTTCCTCAGGACACAACTCATGAAGGTATTGCAAATTTCATCAAACCATTGACGAATTTGAATGCAGTATTGGAAGGATCATTTCTTTCAAGTCACTCTAACAAGTATGGATGGCTAATGAGGTGTTGGTTGTATTTCCTATTTTGATGTTTACCCTAAATTTTTTTTGAAACACTGCCATTCTTTTGCTAAGAGGTTTGAAATTATATATGAAATTATCTACTTATCTCTACAAATAATGTTTTAGCCTTAATTATTTTCAAAAAGGTCAGAAAACCCTAAACCCTTAGGTCATTTTAATTCAAAATGTATTAAGCCCTAAATTTCCCAAGATGGTTCTATTTTCAAGTTACTTTTTGGCACTTAGGTCTGAGTTTATTTACATGTGCTTATTTCCTTGTCGCCAAGTCTCATAAAAGAAAATGAATATTCTTTATGATCTGGAGATTTGACAATAAGCCTTGGTCGCATAGTCTCCAAATGAAATAGAATATGCAAAAATGACTTTGTGACATCGCGACAACCATTGATTTTAAGTTAAGATCTAGCGGCAGTCACGTTGTCTGTTGATTTGATTAGAGTTAAAGAATTTATATGGCAACTTTGAGAATATGTAGTCACGTTGTCTCTTGATGTAATCCATGGCTCTGAATTAAGTTCATGAGTTAACAATTAGGTGTTGTCACTAAGTCTCGCAATTGAAAGAGAGTTAAGTGAAAGAACTAGAGATTTAACGACAACCGTTGAACAAAGTTTTCATCTAGCGGCAGTCGGGTAGTCTCCTGATTTTAACCATGGTTGAGAAATTATCATGCAACAAGGAGATTCAATGGTTGCTAAATCTCTGAATAAACCAGAGGTCAGATGTCAGATTAGATAAAGACATTGTCACCAGGTCTCCAGAAGTAGGTTCGTCGATGGTTATTCCATGATCGCAAGTCCCCTCATAGATCTGTTGAAAAAGGACAAAGGATGGAAGTGGGAGAAGAAGCAGCAAGCTGCATTCGACTCCTTGAAAGAGCGATTGACGAAGGAACCAGTTCTAGCACTGCCAAAATATGGCCAACTGTTTGAAGTCCAAACCGACGCATCTAATTATGCCATGGGAGGCATACTTATGCAAGACGGTCATCCAGTTGCTTTTGAGTCTAGGAAACTCAATGACAGAGAAAAGAACTATTCAGGTCATGAAAAGGAGATGACAGCGATAGTTCACTATCTCAGAACTTGGCAAAATTATTTGCTGTGTGTTCCATTCATGGTCAAGACAGATAACATCAGTTCAACATATTTCAAAACTCAAGCAAAACTTACCCCAAAACAGGCAAGGTGGCAGGAGTTTTTAGCAGAGTTTGATTTTGAGTTGATACACAACCCAGGCAGACATAATGTAGTCACTGATGCTTTGAGAAGAAAAGTGCAGCTCGGAGCGCTAGAGACATTGGGTCAAAGTCAAGTCCAGATGGCCGATGACTTGATAGATAAAATCAAAGAAGGGCTAGAGAATGACTCTCAAGCTTGGAAGATCGTGTTGCAAGTTCGTGCTGGATGAACAAGGCGTTTCACTATGCAGGATGGAATTCTGTATTTTGATAGCAACCGGGCCTATCTTCCAAGGTGGAAGAATCTTCGCAATGATATGTTGAAGGAATGTCATGATTCAGTCTGGGCAGGTCACCCAGGACAGAAGCGAACCAGGGCATTGTTGGAAAGGGGCTTTTATTGGCCCAATATGTGTGATGATGTAGAGAGATATGTGAGGACTTGTCTCACTTGCCAATAGGATAAGGCAATCGCTATGCAACCCGCAGGACTACTCCAACCTCTCCCCGTTCCAGTCCGACCTTGGGCCAGCGTGAGTATGGATTTCATCACCCAACTACCCAATGTCGATGGTTAGATGTAATACCCCTCTAACCCTAATATAAGTTTTGTGTTTTTGAATGAAGTAATATCTTTCGATGTTTTTTTACAGCTTAAGTTGCTCATGATACTTGTTTGATCTATTCCTATAGTTTGTTTAAAATGATTTCATAAACCAGTATCCGAGGATTCTAATATCAGACATCATGTCTAAAGGTATAATTTTTGTATGTATTTATGTATGTATTGAGGAGCTTCAAGACCTTTATGAATGTTATATATGAATATATATAAGCGATTATTTATATTTTCTTCTGTTAAGGTTACTTTTGAT